>CM076581.1:1622495164-1622695366 GCA_034641835.2 Pinus albicaulis
TATCTCGCCAACATATTTATATACAATAACCTCTTTCAATTTTTACATATCTATTACGGATTGAGAAATAAAAAGATATCATTGGACCCCAAGTTTGCAGAATTGTTGGAGCAGATTGCACAAAGAAAGGAAGCAGTTAGTGACTTGGATGCCTCATCATCAACTAAGAGTTGGATCAAATTCGAATTCTCCTCTTTTTCATCACCTATACATACAAAATAGTGCCAAATATATGCATTAGTTTGAGTGTCCTTTAATTAAGTTCTATTTATGTAAATAGTTGGAGAGATTTGTGAACCAATTTTGATATTTGTTTCAAGATATTTTAGTTTAGAATTTGTATAAATACTCCACTCTTGGAAGCATTTGGGGTGGATTCTATTACTCTGCCGTAACATTGAGATTTTCGGAATAAAAGCTTTTGGAGAAATTTACTTGTGGCTTACTGGATGACGATTTGAAGCACTGGACTTGTTGCATGATTCATGTGTTGGACTACAGTTCAATAAGTGTTTCTACCCTTTGTTTGAAATTTTATATTAGTTTATAATACCATCATCCTCATATCCATTTCTCGAATATGGATAATTTACAAAGGATTGGAACCAGACCACTTAATCACGATTTCGTATGTAATTGTTTTTGCATGCTTCCTCTCTTAAATTGGTTATAAGCATGAATTCTTAAATGCTCTTGCTTTGCTAATTTAAACATTGTTGATTATTATAATAAAGAATTCTTCATTGCTCTTTGTTTGTAGTCATCTTATTTCTTTCTTTGAACATGGTGAAATATTCTTAGCTGCCTTTCATCCCTTCAAGATCATCCCATCCACTTTAAATTTTAAGGATTGTTCTCTGTCTAGCTACCTTGCCCTGTAAAGCCATCTTGAGTGTAGAATAGAAATCCAGTAAAGCCATCCTTTGACTCCATAGCCCAATGGACTGAAAAATTTCAAACTTGCCCTTAGTTTGTGGATTCCACCAATTTTCAAACAAACTCTTGGATCTATACCTAGCCTAAAACCTTCTAAGAACAAAGATAAATCATAAAGAGAGAGCCCTCTCTGGATGCAGATTGGATAGATTCTGCATCTGAAGGTTGGTTTGTGGTTACCTTGGGTATACTTTCCTCTTACACAACTTCTAGGAAAACCTGAGTGATAACATTCCGCATCATTTGAATACTATAAACTCTGTGCTTTAAATTTTTTTGTTGAGGTAGTATCTGTCTCTCTCATTATCACTTGAGGTTCACCAGAGGTTCACGAAAACTCCCAGGGACGCCAAGGCCGTTGAAGGCGAGGAAGCCATGTGTAGGCCGCATAGAGCGTGGCGGTGCAAAGTAGGTTCATGTATGGGTTCGTGTAAAGGATTGTGAGAGTTTAAGACAGAGAAGAGACTCAACAAGGCCAAGACAACCTGTGTTGCTGCAAGCTTCAGTCAAGAAGCCCCTGCAAGAAATTGGTATCAGAGCCAGTATTGTTTCACTGGTTCGTTAAGGTTAGTATTCAAATCTAGAACTCTTTATTAAAGAATGGATCCATCTAGAAGATCAGTTTCTTTCCGTGAGATAGAAGATAAAGAACAAGCTGAACAAAACCCACTCAGAGATATGTTTGCCAGTTCATCCAGTCGAATCATAAATTCTGCTAAACTAGAATTTATGGAAAGTCAGCCAGCTGCCAGATGGTAGTTACCTGTAATAAATGCCTCTGATGTATATTCTGACTTAAATTCTTTTCATTTGGTTGCCGCCACAAGAATCTCTATAAAAGAAACTATTATTCAGATTCAAGAAAATTCTGAGAGTGTGCAATCCATTCCCTTGTTAGATCCAAAAGCCCTTCAGGCTGAACCAAGGAGGTTAAAAACCCAATATCTTCATTTGGGTTGTATCCGTGTTGGGATAAGTGCCCTGACACACAGAGGGCTAGAAACATTTGTTTTAGCTACTGTCAGGGACTTGACACACAATTAATACACAGATTCATTAATAGGTGGAATAGTAGCACCTTTGTCAAATGGTCCAGTATACTTTGACTGCTACCCAAATTTCCCTGTGTATGTCTTTGATGAGCACATAAAGGACATCCTGCAATTACAAATCCAAACCTATGGATTCGATATGAGGAAGAATAGAAGTAATATTTCTATTCAAACTAGGGGGTGTTTCAGACATACTAATACCTTATATCCTGCTGTCCTTCATGATCCCAGTCAGGAATCTAAAGCCAGTGTGGTTGTTCTAACAGATTCGAAAAATCAGAAAATAGAACACCAAGTCATTAAATGGGAAGATCTGAGTTTCCCTGAACATTGGACAGTAAATAATCCCAAACCTCCCGGTATGCAGAAGATCACCTCTGCAAATATCCAAGAGAATAAATCATCCGCAGTTATATCCTTCCCAAGAAGATCTACTATTGATCGAAGAAGGATAGATACTCTCTGAAAAAGTTCGCCTTTGTACAGAAGCCCTAAAGTGGTTGATACTGCATGTTCTTCACAATCCACTGTAAATTGCCACCATGTTGATTTGTTTGAGTTTGCCCAGTTAGATAATTTCAGTTCTATTGAAGTTATTTGTCCTAGCTGTAAATCTGCTGTCAACTTGAGCCAACTTGTTGAAATGGTCATCCATTATAACCATAATCTGAGGACTGGAGAAGCCCCTCCTTCTACATCTGTAAATCCATGTCCTAATCCAAAATGTTCAGACATCCCATTTCCACATGATTATGATCATGTGATGATGATGCATAGCCTGCCTTCACTTGAAAATGAAGACCCTAGGCTCACAGAGATATTCACTAGGTTAAGACCTCCAGGCATGCCAAGATATGGTATTGGATACTTGGAAAAATTGAATGATCTTATTCCAAGCAGCAGATTCAAAGAAGTATCTGTTGATTGAAAAAAACCTTTCGTGCCTGAAATGCACAAGTTTTTCTCAGTCATGGACGGGTGTCCCAAACATAAAATAGATACCCAATGGATGAAGGCTATGTTAAATTGGGATCTTGATACACACCCTGAGGCTGAAGCTTTTGATAAAAGCACCAGCAGAGAAGAAAGAATAAGGTTAGCTACAGAATGGAAGGAATATATGGACTATAGAAATGAATGGATATCTTTCTATTTTTGGAAGAAGATATCTGAAGCAAAAGTTGTCATGATGACAGACACAGTCACTCCTTCTACCACCCAACATTCATGGACTGCTATGGATGGCAGTAAGGTTGAGACTAGCACAACCTTTCCTCCCTTCAAAGGAATAATGCTAGGAGGAAGCACAAAGTTCAACCAAAGCTATTCCTTTAGTAATTAAAGATGATAATGCTTTAGGCATAGATGGGAGAATTAAAAAAGCTAGTGAGCAGTTGAATTGGACAAATACTGCTATAAAAGGGCTAGATATGAATGTTGTTAAAGCTGCCAAAGTAAAAGATTATTTTGATAGTCTTACTGTTTCAGTTTCTGATGTAAATAACAGTTTGAATAATATTCATTTTGTAACCTCCTCTATGAGAAGTTATTCAAGAGAATCCTTGGAAAAGGTTGAGGCTTTAGAAGCCAAGGTTGAAAAACAATTTCATTCAACTCAAGGATCAATAGAAAAGCTCTCTGTACAGTTAGATAGAGCTCAAATAAAGACTGTTGAGAAACCAGTCCTCTCTTCATTCCTTTATAAAAGGAATATCCAGATCTGGCATCCTTTCAAACCAGTTGACAGATTTCCCCAGCTCCTTCCTAGAGAAGAAGCCCGATCTAGTAAGGAAGAAGAGCCTTCTGAAAGAATAAACATATCTTCTTTACTCAAAGAAAAAGATGAAGAGTCTCCCTCAGGACCAGAGACCAGTTTGTTTCCAATATATGAACCATTGGAAAGTCAGTATACAAGATATCCTGCTCCCGACATCAAAGGAAAGGCTCCAAAAGCATATACATTCCATCCAGATGCCCATAGAGAATGGAATGCAGACAATCTGACAGTAAATCAGATTAGACAGGTAATTGATTTAATGTTCATTAAAGACAAAATGATGTGCTTAAGAGGCAAGACTGAAGTTGAAGCCTGTAAAAATTTGATTCAATGTTTTACCGGTATCTTGGCAAAATGGCGGGAGATTGAATCATCTCCAGCACTCACAAGAAAAATGGACACTGAAACATTAAAAGATGAACAAGGTGATATTGTCATCAATCCTGATGGCACTCCCCAAAGCAACATGATTGGCGCTTTGACATCTATGATTCTAGAACACTGGTGTGGTTCAGACATAGAGATAGCTGATAAAAATGAAATGATTCTTATGAATATCAAATTTCATAAGCTATCACAGTATGAAGATTTTCATAGAGACTGGAAATAACTACACTGGCTTTAGATTCCTGACTGGGAGCATGAAGGACAACAGGATATAAGGTATTAGTATGTCTGAAACACCACCTAGTTTGAATAGAAATATTTCTTCTATTCTTCCTCATATCGAATCTAGAGGTTTGGATTTGTAATTGCAGGATGTCCTTTATGTGCTCATCAAAGACATATACATGGAAATTTGGGTAGCAGTCAAAGTATACTGGACCATTTGACAAAGGTGCTACTATTCGACCTATTAATGAATCTGTGTATTTATTGTGTGTCAAGTCTCTGACAGTAGCTAAAACAAATGTTTCTAGCCCTCTGTGTGTCAGGGCACTTATCCCAACAAGGATACAACCCAAATGAAGATATTGGGTTTTTAACCTCCTTGCTTTAGCCTGAAGGGCTTTTGGATCTAACAAGGGAATGGATTGCACACTCTCAGAATTTTCTTGAATCTGAATAAAATTATCGAAAATTTTGGAATTAAATGCCTGCCCTTTTGCTGTTGGTTCAAGTGAGGGTAGTGACTAAGCTACGGGTTCATCAAGGTCCCAAGATCGAACCCGAAGCTGTTATTCCCTCAGCAAGAGAAAGCATATTGATAGAGCAAGTCTTGGCTGCCTCACGCTTCCAACCCTCAGTTACAGCAGAAGATTTATCAACAGAGACATGGAAATTATAACGACGATCTGGCCTTGAAATTTCCAGAACAGGGATGAGTAACGGTTGGGGCAGCGTGTTTGGATCTGTAGCCATCAAACTTTTACAGCGGTAATGTATTCGTTTTGGACATTTCTTGGAATTTTTTTCAGGTTTTTTTGCCATGTTTTTCAAGGGATTTAAATTCTAGACTATGCATTTTACATATGAATTTATAAGTCATAATCTTTGTGCAGTTTGTTGCAAAAACTAGAAGGGAGTAAGCTAGCTGATGTGTTTACAACAAATGAGAACATCTCTCTATTTGCATTCTTCTTCATGGAGTTTACAGCAGAGGAGAACATCTCTTTGTTTGTAATCGGACAGAGACAAGGCCCTAGAGCTTTGTGTTTTTCCAGCACAACATGTCACAACGAAGAATGTTAATTCCAAAAGAGTTGTGTGTTTTCAGCATAGCATGTCACAAGGAAGAATGCTAATTCCAAGATTGAGATAGCAATGGTTGTTTCAAGGAGTTGATGTGTGCAAATAAAGTGGAGTCATTCCTTGCACTAAAAGAGAAAGTGACTTGCAGTGCCTTCTTCTTCAATTTTTAACTGTTGAGCATGATAATAAAGGCATTGAGCTCTTGCAACACCTTGTAATGTGAATGTGAATAACAAGTATTCTTACAACATTTAAATTTACTATCTTAATATACTATCTTAATTTTGGGTTTTCCAATTATCTTTGTATTTACATTTTTTTGAAATTTAACTATAAATTACATTTGTGGTTTCTTCTGGAAGGTTCTTACTACATTTTTAATTTGTAATACTTTGATTTTGGTTTTTCCAATTATCTTTGTATTTACATTTTTTTTGAAATTTAATTTGTAAATTACATTTGTTGTTTCTTTCTTAATATAGTTTTCCGTTTATAAATTATTAGAGTTTTGACTGTATTGTTTAATTTATACTATTTTATTTTCAATTTTCAATTATTTCTTTGAAATTTAGTTTTTCGTTTTACTTGAACAGATTTTAATAATATTTGGAAAATAAAATTTTCATAATATTATTTTAGAATATTTGAACTTTAGTTTTTCCTCTTATTCTTGATATTTGTTTCCATATACTTAAAATATGTTTTATATTATTTTGTTTAAAAGACACACATATATATAGATATATATTTTGCATATTTCCAAATTTTCTTATAATTTTATATTTTAATCTTAATAATTATAACTTTGAACAAGTGTGATAGATGATTGGTTTTTCTAGTTTTCAATTCTAATTGTTAATTTAATATATTATTTTTGTCATGGTGTATTTTTTAGGATAATATTCAATTTGGAAATGATAATATTTTGATGATAAAATTTAAGCTAACTACATCTATAGGAATAAATCTAGTAAATTTGAATGTTTTATATGTAACCAAATGAATTTTATGTGTGTACTTTATTATTTTATAATTAATATATAATTGTGTTGTGAGATAAATACTTTTAAAAGACAATTTTGATATAAATATTAAACCCAATAGTTTTTTTTTTTAATTTACTTAACTTTTTTAATTTAAGATTTTAGTAAAAAAATTAAATGTATTTATTTACTAACTTTGAATTAATTTCAAATTTTCATCTTAATAATTTTGTCTTTAATTAATTTTATTTTTTCCTTATTAGATTATATGCATATGGTGTTGGATTGTTTTGGCTTTATAAGCCTTAGGCTCATCAAGGCATTTTGGTTAGTGTTAGATGAGAGAGTTGTTTTGTCAATATGGTGAAGCTTTCTTCTTTTTTTTTTTTTTAAAACTATGTGATTAACAACAACAAAAACAAAGCTTTTACATGTGCATATGTATTTTTTTATCTTTTTAATAAAAGATTAAGATTTTTCTTCTGATAAAAATTATATGTATTAATAAAATTGTATTTATATTATAAATTATTAATTAAATTCTAACACAAATTAAAACAATGTTATTTCAGTGAACAGATTTATATTTGTAATACAAAATATTAATTAAATTTTAATTCAAATAAATTACTCAACAATAATTTGAACATAAACATTATATAAATTTTAATAAGGAAATGTAAAAATAATTAATATTTAATAAACTAATGTTGGCATCTAAACCTATATTTATATATTATACTCTATATTTTGCAACTTTAACAAATTATCACACACATTTCTTCAAAATTATTAAAAAAATTCATTGAAAATTACAATTGGAATATTTTATTATTTAGAAGAATTAAAATTCTATTCTATTTAATTATTACATACCAATTTGATGAATAAATTGAGATAGAAAGTTGACATGTTTGATCATGTATTTGATTTTTTATATACTAGGATTAGTTCTTAATGAAAGGACCACTTGTAACATTCATGATCATTTAGTCCAAGTTGTCCAAGCTTCTATCATTTACTTTGGTTTCCATGTTGTTTTAATAAAGAGAAAGGAAAATCAGTAGAAATAATGTTATGCAATATTGCATAACTACATTATGTGGTTCATACTCTTAAATATATATTCACTCTTCCTTTCAACTTGTTTAAAGTATTTTTCCTTAAGGATAACAAGTGCTCCCTTAAAGTCTTGACCATCACTAATAATTAGGTTGTCCAACAATTTTTTTATTGTAGTGCATCACAACATATGATAGTCAACCCCTTCCACATTATTAGGAGGCGCTATAACAAAAACAACATCACTTGTATGGACTTTTACACATAATTGAAACATAAAAAACATGTTGAATTTAATTGCTATCTAGTCAATATAAAGTTTAAATATAGTCAATTTTATAATTCAATATTTAAAATTATAGATATATTTGAATGATGCCATAGCTTGAAGATGGGAGCCCTCATCTCCCTCCTCATTTAGAATGTGCATATGAATAAGACCAACATGATCTGAAGGCTCTACGATAGTTTGTTTACATTCTTCAACACATCCATGTTGTGCATTTATGCACATATCATGGAATTCATTCACTCTGCAATATCCACAATAACAAGCACGCCACTTGACATGTAAAACCGAATCGATGTGATTTGTGCTTCTAACATAATGAAAATACCTTGTACTTGGTACAATTTTACATATATAATTATGCTCATGATCAACATCTACTATATGTCAAAATAACCTATAGGTAGACTTATCACTTCTATTATCATTTCCATGACACAAATTTTGAGTACACCAATCAACAATACATTTGACATCTTGCATCATATTAGCATTTAACTGGGAGTTTGGAATCCTACTCCTACCACATTTGTTTCTTCACATCCATAAAAAATAATAGGGGTGACTAGAGTCTCAAAGAGAAACTTTTTTTAATCCATACCAAAATATTTGTTGACTTCAAATTATTTCAAGCCCATAATAAGCTTTTCAACCCCTAATTATTCTTTTCACAATAATATAATTACAATTAAGTTGATGATGAATATAGATTTGCAGATACTTGTATGGAGAAACTTAATTATCATGACCTTAGCCTTGAAGGTATTAATAGTCATAACATCTTGAAGCAATAATCTTGGAGGATTTTAAGCTGCTTGTTGAGGTCGTCATGGCTCTTGGCTAGAATAATGATGTCATCAACATAAAGGAAAAGAGTAATGTAATAAAATTGTTAACCATGGAAATTCACCTTATTTTTAAGATAGATTCTTAACCTATAATTAGGAAGTGATACAATACCATGAGCCAATATCATGCTTTATCAATACCGTATGCCAAATATATATATATATATATATAATTTTTTGTAACGCCCAATATAATTTTTTTTCTTTTCTTTTCAGGAACGGGTATTGGTTTATATTAAAGCCATGGCATAACTGTCTCAAATCAGATTACAAAGAGTGGGGGCAAAGCCCAGATTTCCTCTCCTACCAGGAATTCAATGGCCCAGATACTTAAAAGCCGATGGTTCTTACATATAGCTATCGAATCAATCTTTGTAATTTTCCCTAACTTGTGGATACAAACGAATTGATTCAGTAGAATGCAATAAAACATGAAAACAAAAATTTTAAGAGATGGGATCCCATTCTTCGTCCCTGTCTCTTAATAAAGTGTCGACAGAAAGAAGAATTGCTTTATTGGCTTCCAAATCTGCATCCTTGTTATTCGCCCTCAACACATGGAAGAAGTTCACACTCTGAAAAGATTTAACCAGTGTTTTGATTCTTGTCACCACTCTAGAAAATCTGAAATCTGTAGGGGCAGAATTGTCCACTATAGTTTTTATAATGGATTGAGAATCACCAATTACATTTGCCTCTTTGATACCTAGATCCTTGGCTTGCTTAAGGCCTTGGAGCAGAGCCAATGCTTCTACTTGTATGCTAGTATTGTGACCCAAGCCCCAGGCATAACCGTGTTCAATTCTGCTTTCTATGTTCTTGATAACACCACCTACCCCAACGTTCCCAGGATTAGCTTTGGCTGCCCCGTCAAAGAATAAAGTATGTCTAGATTGCTTAATAATCCACTCTAAAAAGTCTTTCTCATTCCCTCTAATCTGCGATTCTTTAATTGGTTTTCTTTTCCTTACTACTTCAGAAAAATGGAGGTCCATCATGGCGCCCCATTCCAAATCCTGCTGGCTTAGGTTTGTTTCCTCAAGCTGATCACCCAGACTTTCTTTCAGCTGGAATTTAATCTTGATCATGATAAGCTTCACATCCTGCACTTTGTCTCTGAAAATTCTCTTATTCCTCTCAAGCTATATTTTCCAACAAATGAACTTTGGCAAGGAGAGTCAGGAGGCCTTAAAAATTTCATTTTTTGGGAATGCACCTGGATAACTGTGCAGCCAATTAGCAAACAATTCAGAGATGGAGGTGGGAAAAATAAAATTGTTTTTCCAAGGGCTCAGAAGCTCCTACCAAATCTCTGCTGCGAATTTTCATTCCAACATTACGTGGCAAGCGTTCTCTTCATTTTCGCAGCACATTCGACATCTAGATGGCCCATGAAAGCCTATTTTCTTCAATCTGTCCTCTGTCAAGATTCTGTTGTGGCACATGAGCTAGTAGAAAAAAATGATTTTTGGTATGGTCTTGTGGCTCCAAAGCCCCTTCCACGTCGCTGGATTAGGAGGGATGTGGGGCTATTCCAGCAATTTTGCATATCCCTGAGACACTGAATAGTAGCTTGATTGAGGTCCCCAACCACGTTTGTCATGTCTCCAAGCGAGGATCAGAGCCATACCATTCATGAGAGAAAATAAGGCATCATAATCACTCTTCAGCTCCAAAGGCACCTGGAGCTGCTTCCAACAATTCCAATTCCTTTCAACCCAGCACGAGATGTCCCACAGTGTTTTAAAACCAGCGACAGACATCCAATTCCGCAGCGCATGGAGAGAGTTTATTTCAGCAAGCGGGGGATTGTTCATAATGCGATCCTCCAGATTTTTATTTGTTTTCCATTGCCCAAGATCCAAAACGCGTGGAGATTGATCAACATAATGGCTTTGGAATAGAGTTTCAGGAAGTGTGAACCAATTTTTGAGAGGGGGCTATCAAGGCAACATTTTCTTTAACCAGAGAAATATTTCTTCCACAAGGCATTTTGCGCCCAACCAGGATTAGGAGCAATGAGCCTCCAAATAATTTTAGCTCCCATGGCCACATTTTGAGTGCAGATATCTTTGAAATTCAAACCTCCTTCCATCAGGGGATTGGTGACTTTGTCCCAGCTAACCAGAGGGGTTCTCTTCTCATTTTGTTTACTGCCTTTCCAAAAGAACTTACGGATTAAAACCTCCATTTTCCTGAGAATGCAAGAAGGAGCCAGAATAACAGAGAACTGGAAAATGTGAAGACTGCTGAGAACAACCTTGATGAAGCCCGACTTTCACATGGTTGAGCGAAACAACCCCAAGCCTGGATCTTGATCTTGAATTTTTATAATAGAGGGAGCCAATCTTTGTTGAAGGCATTTCTTTGGAAGATTGAGAGGCGAGATACTTGAACAAGGCAGTTGGACAAGGCAACAAATCCTATACATTTGGAAATGGCACTAAGGATCTTTGTGAAATGTTCCAACAATAAATATGGCATTTCCCTTATTCATATTTCTTCAGTAGCGTCACATTAATCATCCAACACAAATTTGAACCTTGAAGCGAGAGAAAAGGAAACGGAGGGTTGCACCCAACAACGGAAGAATCGTCGGCAAAAAAATCATGGTTTATAACGACTCCTCTTGCAATGTTGAGCCCATAATCTCGTTCCTAGCCCATTTTATTGTCCATATATATATATATATATATATATATATATATATTTTCACAAGTTCGATTGCTGGTTTATATTGAAAAGAAAAAAATAGGGAGACGGATCTCCAGTTTTACAAAATGGCATTGGTAAATGGAGGACCAACAGTAGATGCAGTTGGTGTCAAATTCTGCTTTACAACTTTCTTCCGTCGCTGTGAAGAAGGAGGAGGTTGTATAAACTTTGACAAACTGCAATAAAATAAAACAAATTTTACATTTCATATTTTAGTTTTGCAGGTGTGTCACATTTACCGCCCGTTGAGGTAGAGATAGCGCCGCTCAACTAATTCAAAAAGAATTTTGTTGAAAGTGCTTTGACTTGTCTTCAGAACTGCCTGTGTAGCTGATAAGGGCGAAAACAAGGTTGCAAGAGGACAAAATCTGGGGTAGAGAGACCCTGTCTGGGCGAGCAGAGATGCAGAGTTCATAGATCAGTGTCCAAGATGCGTCTGAGATTGGTAGAGTGAAGATAGGAAGAGATCAACTGGATTAAGTAAACATTCGTTTGAGCACGATATGTTGAAAACACAGAGGGCACAGAGCTTAATGGGTTTTGAAAGGGCGATCCAGAGAGTGTTAGATTTTGGTGCTGAAGAGATTACATCTGTGGGGGTCAACGCCATTGGACAGAAGGCAGAAGTTTGAATTTTCGCAGAGAAGCTGGGCAAAGGGCTTCGGAGTCCACGAGCAGTGAACTGCTGTGGGGTGGATCTACTTAGGGAATAAGACCTGATCATGGCAAGAAAAATTATTGGTCAGAGCCATTGCACCGGAGGTTACCAACAGAGTGAGAGCAAGATTTATTTTCCAATTCATCAGTATTTTTGTTGAGAGATCGAAGGACATGGTAAAAGACATTGCCTTTCATCTGTTGGTCCAGAGATTGGCATAGCTCAATAATTTGCTGCAGAATCAGATTTTGGGCTTTTCTGTTACTTATCATCAGACCAATGACAATGGCAGAGTCTCCAATTATTATATCCTTGGTTATACCAAGTTTTTGAAGCTGGAGAAAACCTTGACGGAGGGCGAAAGCTTCAGCCCTATTGTTTGAAGCAGAGCCCAGACCGCATTCATATTCAGTTAACACATCTCCATTATCGTTGCAAATAAATCCTCTAGCCCCAGCCATTCCTGGATTATATTTAGAGGCTCCATCGAAAAAGAGATAATGGGTATTGCAGTTCTTGAGCCAACCAACAAATTCTTCATCTTTCGTCCTAATTTTCCAGCTACATCTGGAGATGTCTCTGCTATTGGGATCACTTCTATTTTGTTCTATGTTGCTTCTGTCCAGAATATGCCCTATGTAATTCCTTTCTTCGACATTTAGATCCAGCACCTTCAGATTCCCATGACATTTTGTGGACAGAGCTTCCAAGTTGAGATTCCAAGCTTTGCTATAGAGTTTTCTAACATTAGTTTCTTTACCTTTGAAGATCATTTTGTTTCTTACCAGCCAGATGTTCCAAAGAAGGGTACAGGGCAAGGCATTCCAGACCCTTTGAGCTGTGTTGTTTTCTTTTTTTCCCCACGGGTAGCTTTTTTTCCATATGTGCAGCACTTCAGATATGCTAGTGCCAGGCGCCCAAGGGGGATTATGACTCCGAAAAGCTTCCTTCCAGCAGGCTGATGCAAATGGGCAGTCTATAAATAGATGTTGGCTTGTCTCTTCTTTAATTTGGTAGTTTGGACAGCGAGATGGTCCATTTATTCCTCGTTTTCTGAGGTTCTCAGCGGTGAGGGCTTTCCCTCTTAACAGGATCCATAAGAATAATTTAATTTTTGGGAGAGTTTTTTCCTTCCAAACAAGTCTCCATTGTGCCTAGATTGTCATGGGATACTCGTTGATGTAGATCTAATGATAAGCAGCCTTAATAGTGTAGATTGTGCCTGAAGGATCCCATCGAAAGTCATCAGCAAGGTAGCGTTTGGAAGGTGCTATACCATGAAGATAAACTTTCAGGTTGTTGAGACTGATTTCTGTATCTGCTGGTATGTGAGGGAAAGTCCAACCTTTCCAGGTTTGAGAGTGAGATTCCCATTGAGAGATCTGGTCCGGAGTTTGAATCCCTGCACTGCTGAAAAGAGCTAGAATCTTTTGAATACCAGGCCTTCGACTTATGGGTTGTTGCCCCATTATTTTGTCTTCTCCAATTATTATGTAGTTTCCGCCTTTGGGCACTTTGGAAGTGTTTTGTTCAAGAAATGGTATAGATTTCTTACACATCCTCCATATTTTTGAGCATGCTCTGTTAGGGAGCTCATGATCCAAAAGTTGGTACCTTGGGTAGCTGAGATATTTTTTTTCAAGAACTGTTTTCCACCAAGCATTCCTGCCAAATATGAGTCTCCAAACCATCTTGCCAGCAAAGGCAAGGTTTAGGAATTTAGATGATCTGATTCCAAGCCCTCCATACACACATGGCTGAGTGACCTGCTTCCAGCTAACCAAGTTGTATTTTTTTTTCTCAGTTCTCCCTCCTTGCCAAAGAAAATGACGAAGGAGAGCATCCATTTTAAAATGAAAATTGGCAGGGGCTTGTAAGAGAGTAAAACAGTACAAGGGCAGGGAGGAGAGGCCTGCTTTAAGAAGAATTATGTGCCCTGCAGGATTAAGCCAAGAGGTGCCCCAATGCTGTATCTTCCTTTTCATCTTGTCGATAATAACTTCCTAGGTTGTAGCTTTCAAGTTACCGGCACTCACAGGCATGCCAAAATAAGTAAATTGCTCCCAATTCAGCTTACATGGAACCCCAAAAGTAGTAGCAATCCTATGGAGAACTTGTGCCGAAGTGTTCCACCCTTAAATATAGCTCTTAAGATAATTTATCATACCTCCAGAATATCTCATCTATTTATCTAGGAGAGCTTTAAAGCGGCGGGCAATGATGTTTGAAGCTCCCCCCATTAGAAGAGTGTCATCAGCAAACTGAGAGTGATTGATGTTCTTGACTCCATTATAAAATTTGATCCCGGTGATGAGGCCCATGCGACGATTGTAATCCAGAGCTCTACTAAAATATTCAGCCATCAAAATAAAGAGATAAGGTGAGAGGGGGCAGCCTTGTCTAAGACCTCGAGAGGATTGGAAGGATGGTCCAGGTCTGCCATTAAGAAGAGGGGAGATCCAAGGTCCTGTGATGCAGGCTTTGATAAGGCTGATAAAGGATGTGGCAAATCCCATTTTTTCAAGCACAACAATTAGGAAGGAATGCCTGACACGGTCAAAGGCATTGGCTAAGTCTAACTTTAAGATGAAGCCTTTCTCATTTCGGGTTTGACTGGAGTGAATAGCCTCTTGTACAAGAAGGATGGAGTCCGAGATTTTCCTATTGGCCAAGAAACCCCCTTGATTTTCAGAAACGAGAGTGGGGAGGATAGGTTTTAGGCGAGTAGCCAAGATTTTTGTCAAAATTTTATATGATGAGTTACACAACGATATGGGGCGAAAACGAGAGAAGTTCAAAGGTCGATTTTCTTTAGGGATAAGGGCAAGGTGGGTTGCATTAGTGAATCCTCTGATTTTGCATTTACATTGGATCCATCTTAGCATCTTGACAAAGTCTTTTTTAATTATTCCCCAGTATGTTCTATAGAAACAGATTGGAAAGCCATCTCGACCTGTGGCTTTATCTGGCTGAAGAGCCCAGATGGCATCAAGTATTTCTTCTTCATTGATTTCCTTAGTCAAATCTGCACTAATATCCTCATTGATTCCTTTGGGTATATGCTGTAGGAGGTCTAAATAATCCTTTGTTTCCTTTGTATCAGTTAAAAGAGTGCTGTAATAGGTTGAGGCAGTTTGCTTGATAGCTTCTTGGGTTTTTTTAGGGCAGCCTTCCTCATCATTGATCATGGTGACATTATTTCTGACTTTCCTGACAGTTGCTTGCTTATGGAAAAAGGCTGTATTTTTGTCTCCTCCTTGAAGCCAAAGCCGTCTTGACTTAATTCTCCACTTTTGTTCTTCTTCTCTATTAACCCGGTACAACTGATAATAAATATCACTTTCTAATGCTTTATCCTCGTGGGACAGCCCATTCTCCTCTATTTTCCTGTGATTTTCTTTCAATTTATTTTTTAGCTCAACCTTGACATTTTATGGTTCTTTGTAATGTTGCTTCACCCATTCCTTCAAGGCATGTTTTGTATTCTTTAGTTTGTATTCCCAAATGAATCCTGGTGATACTTCTATATGATGTTGCCAGGTTGTTTTGACAATCTGATCCATAATGGGATTGCTGTGCCAAAGAGAATTATATTTGAATGGCAAAGGCCCCAAAGGAAATGTGCTTCAAGGACAATGCTAATGGGGTAGTGATCGGAAGCTAAATAAGGCAATATTGCAGCATGAGCAGTGGAGAACTTAGAGAGAAAAGAAGTGTTTACTAGAATTCTTTCAAGGCACTCCATTATGTTATCTCTGCCCAGCCTACGGTTGTTCCAAGTGTACCTCCGATTTTTTGGGATGATATCTACTAAATCGCACTCTTGCATGATGTTTTCCAGCTTTTCTCTATAAGGATCATGTGTAAAAATGCCTCCTCTTTTTTCATTGGAGTGTAATATAAGATTTAGGTCTCCCCCAAGGATGATGTTTCTGTTGTCTTCAGCTTGGATGTCTTCTTGTAGTGTGGCCCAGCACTGCTCTTTGTCTCTGAAATGATTCGGTGTATAAATGTTATAAATGACTATTTTCTTGTGCTCTACTTGCTTTTCTAATATGACTTTGATCCAGTATGGATTGATAGTTTTGGATGTGCATATCCAAATATTTTTGTTCCACATAGTGGTGATACCACCAGAAGCTCCTCTTACTTCACATATTTTCCCCTCATAATGCCTGAGTTGTTCTATAATTCTTGTCATCTCTTGCAATATTTTCTTTGTCTCCTGAATCATTACAATTCCTGGCTTCTCATGGTCTGTAAGATCTTTTAGGGCAGCAATTTTTGAGGGGTGCCCCAGTCCCCTACAATTCCATGATATAAATTTCATCATTGATTATTTAGGTTTCGGAGGGATGCTCGTCCCCCTTGCTCCTTATGTGTTGTTTCTCTGCTATTTTGACTCAATATATAAGTTTCTATGGGATTTTGAGTTCCCATGGCGATGTCTTTTTGAGCATTTTCGTCCCTTTGCTATTTGCTTGATTTCCTGCCAGGTCCTTTTTTTTGGGATTCTTGATTGACTCCATGCTCTTTCGAGGAGCTTCTAGTAGTTCCGAGTGGGGGGGGGTCGCGAGAATGGGAGGGAGAGGGTTGATAAAGGGAGAAAAGGATGGGGGGGTCATTTTTAAGGGGGATCAGGGGGTCATGTTCAGGGAGAGAGAGGGCGCCAAAGGGGTTTGAAGAGATCAGGGGAGAACCAGAGGTTGGCCCCGGGGTGGGGAAGATGGGAGGGCCAAGAGGAAAGGAGGGAGGAGGGATAGCTGAGGAGGAAGCTTTGGGCAGAGCTGAAGGGGGATTAGGCTTGGGAGGGGCAGATTTGGGAGGAGCCTCTTCATAGTTTGCTTTCAAGCCAGAGGCAATCTTCTTTTTTTTTATAGTTTCCCATTGCTTTTCAGATTGAGCAAGTTCATCATTAACTATTTTATAACAACAATTGGAAAAATGGTTGTATTCATGACATACCTTGCATTTGAAAGGAATTTTTTCATAGTCCAGTTGTTGAATATGCATCCATTCATCCACCTTTAGTTTGATTGCTTCTGGAAGACCCTTGCCGAGATAAAATTCAACACATATACGCGCACATGCCTGCATATTATCCTTGGGTTCACTCCGATCAATGTATTTTCCAACAGCATTGCCGATGGCTCGAACCGAGTCATCTCCCCAGCAGTGGAGCGGGAGATGCGGAAGACGAACCCAGACTGGAACAGCATTAGGGACATCCAGCTCAGGATCGAAGTCTGGAGTCCATTTGTTCAGATACAATCCATGAGAGTCCATGAAATACGGCCCATTTCTGAATATTAAGTCCTTGTCTGCTCTAGATTCGAAATGGAAAGTGTAATAACATTTTCCATAGAAACGAATGGAGATTTTACCATTAACTTTGTTTGCCCAATTTCTTTCGATCCATCGTTGAACTATTTTCGGGGAAGGCCATAGGCCAGTGAACTGACCGATGAGCCCCCGCTCAGCTAAAGAGAGTGCAGCCATTCATGGAAGTGCAGGAGGGAGGTCGACCTCTTGCAACCCATCCAGTTTCTTGACAAACTTGGACAACGCAGGGTGAGTTCTCTGAGGCTGAAGGGATTTTACCAATGCGGAAAATGCATCTGCTGCAGACTGATCAACAAGGCCCTCCGTAGCAGCATTCGGAGAGGCCATGGAAGGCCAAAGGCCAGAGGCCTTGCGCAAGAAGGAAAAGACCAGCAGTCGGCTGCTAGGTCAAGGGAACGCCTATGACATTCTCTTGTCCAAATAAAATATTAGAACGAAGCTTGGAGGAAAAAAGGAGAGGGAAAGAGGACACCCACACGAAGCCCAGCTACTCTCCCATTCACCAGAGGGGCGATCCAAGGCTCAGAAATACAAGCCCGAATCCAATTAATAAAATTAGTCCCAAACCCAAACTTGTGCATTACCTCCAAGAGAAAACTGTGTCTGACATGATCAAAATCATTTTCCAAATCTAATTTGACTACCATGCCCTTTTCTTTTCGTTGTAGGCTTGAATGGATCACCTCTTGAACTAAGATGTAATTATCCACAATCTGCCTCCCTTGTACAAAGCCACCTTGATTCTCCAGGATAATCTTAGGAAGGATACTTTTCAATTTATTTGCAATCACTTTGGTTATCAATTTGTAGCCTACGTTACAAAGAGAAATGGGGAAAAATCTGTTGAAAGCATTGGTGCCCTTTTCCTTAGGGATGAGGGCAAGAAAGGCAGAGTTAGTGTTGCTCCCAATTTTCTGACAGGCTTGGGATTTCAAAATCATTTTGTGCAGATCCTTTTGCACAATATACCAGAAAGATTGAAGAAATCTAGCAGTGAAACCATCTGGGCCGGGGGTTTTGTCGGTCTCCATGGTAAAGGGAGCAGCCTTTATTTCCTTTTTGGTGACCTTTTCTTCCAGATACTAACTCATCCCAGAGGTGATCTTTGAAGGAACCACATCTAGGAATTTAGAGTTTGGGTCCATCACCCCTTCTTCACTACAAAGATTTTTAAAGTGCAAGAAAGCTGCCCTTTTGATGCTCATAAAATCCTTGTGGGTAATGGGCTCTTCCTTGATTTATGAGATGGAGTTGAAGCATCTTCTTGCTTGGGCTTGTTTATGGAAGAAGGAGGAATTTATGTCACCAGCTTTAAGCCAAAGACTGTGATATTTTTGTCTCCAATATTCTTCCTCCAAGAGGCATGCCTTATGAAACTAATGTTGTAGTTCTGCCTCCCTGTCTAGGACTTCTTTTGTAATTTCTGCTTCTTCCATTTGCAAATGATGGAGCTCAAGACTTTCTTGGGTAATTTTTCTTTCAGTTGCTAGATTAGGGAGAGATTTGGCACAATTTTTCAGAACAACTTTAACTCTTCTAAGCTTTTCCTCCCAAACGAAGAAGGAAGAGCCCTTAACAGGCATCCTCCAACATTCCTTAACCTTATTCATAAAGTCTAGATCCTTGACCCATAATGGAATAATTCTAAATGGTATAGGGCCAAGTTCATTTTGGGCCAGCAGTTCAAGATTGATAGGTTTATGATCTGAAACACTACAAGGGAGAATATGCATTCTAGCCTCTAATCCTTAAAGGAGAAAAGAACTTTGAACTAGAAATCTATCTAGCCTTGCAACAATGTGCCCAAGACCGACTCTTTTACTTGACCAAGTATACTTACCATTAGAGGGCATGATGTCGAGCAAGTCCCAAACCTGCATGAGATCCTCAATCCACTCCCTTGCCAGATCCCTTATGATGCTACCTCCTCACTTTTCTGACAAGTGCAAGGTGAGATTTAGATCACCAGCAATAATGGTGTTTTTCAGATTCTTTGTTTCTACCAGATTTCTAATGGAGTCCCGGCAGACCTTTTTCTCCCCTGCGTTTACTGGGACATACACATTAAAGAGACTAAAAAACTCCTTAGTGTTAAGATGTTGGAGTTTCAAGAACAGCCAGTGAGTATTTAGGATCTCAGTGACCATCAAGAACTTGCTATTATTCCAAAGAGAGCCCAACTCACCGGAGGCTCCTCGAGCAGAGACAACCTGTCCACTACCTTTATTCCAAAATTTCTTGCTTATTTGGAGGAAGTCTTTGTCCTCCATTTTTGTCTCCTGAATTAGAAGAATGTCTAGGGTTCCTATTCTTAAAAGACTTCTTATGGCTTCTTCTTTCACTTTTCTCCCCATACCTCTGCAATTCTAGGAGACAACCTTCATCACTTACTTTTTTGGGAGAGATGGGCTCCCTTGGAGCCTTATGTCTGGTTTCTTGTCATCTTCAGAGTTTTAGCCAAGAGTTTCTCAAGGGTAGGCTAGCTTCCCTGGACCTTATCTTTGTAGGTTTCCTGATCTCTTTTTTCCTGGGTAGAATTTCGGCCTCTTGTCGATCTTCTAGCCGAAGTTTGTGATTCCCCTATTTCTCCTTCCTCCTCTGATTCCTCCGAGTCTTGTTCTTCCTCTTCATCTTTTACCTGTTTTTCCTCAGGTCTTTCAGAGGCACTTTCTCCTTGCCTCGAGCCTGAGGGGATCCATTTGTCTAGGGTCGCTTTCTTTTGCATTTCAACCTCCCATACTTCCTCTGAAGCTGAGCATAAGGGCTCAAACTTGTTTTCATGATCGTTCGGGGGAGGGGCTTGCTGAACAAAAGCCGGTTGAATACCTTTACCATTTGGAACCCCAGATTTGAGGGTTTTATGGGAGATATTTGACCACTTGACCTGATTCCAACCCTCCTCCATCCCTTTCTCCACTTATCCATTGCTCGGTCAACCCCTAGCAAAGTGACCGTAAACATGGAATTTCCGACACTTGAAGGGAAGCTACTCATAGTCTAACTTTTGCACATGAGTCCAACTGCCAACATTGATTTTTATTGCCTTTGGAAGTCCCACCTCTAGATCAACCTCGACGCATATCTAGGCACAGTCACATTGATCCTTATTATTTGCCTGGTCAATAAATTTACCTAGGGCATTACTTATGTGCTTCAGAGAGTCCTAGTTCCAACAATGCACTGGTAGGTTCGACAGCCTAACCCACACTGGGATTACCGTTGGAAAATCCACTGTTGGGTCAAAATCCAGCACCCACTTATTGAGGTACAGGCCCTGAGGTCCCATAAAGTGGGGACCATTCCGAAAGATCAAATCGTTATCCTCTTTTGAGGTGAATTCAAACAGAAAATAGCCTCTCCCCAGGAAATAAGAGGTTACACTGTTCTTTATCAAAGGTGTCCTCTTTTTGACTACCCAGTTCTCTGTTGTTTTTGGAGAAGGCCAAAGACCCATAAATTGTCCCACAAGGGCGCGATCTACCAGGGAAAAAGCTACCTGGATTGGTCCCTCAAGGGGGAGGGAGATTTCTAGTATATCATCCAAATTTTTCACAAACTTGGCGGCTTCAGATTTCTTCTTTTTCGATAGAGTAGCCAACAATGAGTTGAATGCATCCTCCGTGGATGGGGGAGGAGGAGGCGGAGGAACCTAGGGCGAGCCCAGAACCTCCATGGTAGCGTGAAGGAGCCCTAAATGTGTGTGGGCTCAAGCAGCAGATGCAGCAGCACGTCCTTGCTATGCACGGGAGCAATCCTTGAGTAGTTTAATTTTTAAATGCTATGTTTAAAATATTGTTATAAAGATACATTTGATTTGTTGCTAGTAAAAGAGATTAACGAATATGACTATTCGTTAGCGGACTTGAATCCTATTTTTTTTTATGAATAAATTACATTCAATGGTTGGTAACTGATTGGTAAAATTTCCAAGATTCCAGAGTAAAAAGGGTAGAGTGTATCACCTTGCTTAATGTTAACACGGAACTTAAATATTTGTCCCGATAAATTTTGAAAAGATAACGAATGGAGTATTCGTTAACATCATTTCAATAAAAAAATTGTGTTGTTTCAAAAAGAGTTAATTAATAATTTAGCTTAAGTAAAAGAAAGAAGTTACTAATTAGTAAAATGTTTCCAAGATACCTAGGTAAAAAGGTGAAGACAGTTCTGACAGTTACCATTCCAAAGAAATGATTTAGGGAAAAATCCTAGAAAGGAATGGGGTTCTGTGTAGAAGGAAGGAAGGGTGAAGCAATGAGAGATTGCTATGAGTAATCCAAAGCTGGCAGTGTTACCAGTGGAGCTCAGTTAACACTCAGAAGAAGAAAAGACTTGATTGATTTCCTGAGGTCTACACTTCTGGTCTCATCAAACACCTAGACCCTGGTGAGGAGCAAGGGGGGAGCAGAGGATGTAATTGCCTCTCTCATGGTTGGGAGGACCATCAGACTTCAGAGGAAAATCACTGGAATTAGGTACTATCGCATCTATGAGTTCTGGTTTATGTTTCTTTCCTTAAGTAAGAAAATAATTCTATAGTTATTGGTTATTTAATACAGTATTAGTAATACTGAATTTAAATACCTATATGAGATGAATTAACTGGGTAGAACTGTGTGAGAATTGTTAAATCTGACATATGTATATTTCTGAAGAAAATACTAATAGACTCATATTTTAATAGAACAAAAATCTATAACAGTACTGCAATAAATAGTATGAAATAAAAGAACCTTCTTTTAGAATACACAATGAGAAAGTGCATGCAAAATTTCGTTAAGCAGGAAAATGGAAATAATTCATAAACTGTTCAGATTGCAGTAATTACAAACATCATTTTCGAGAAAAATGGAGGTTATGTCAGTAATTTCTGTTATTCCGATTTTTTGATTCTCATTATTCAAAGCCTTCTTGCATTCTCGGGAAAATGGGTTTAATCCGTAAGTTATTTTTGGAAAGGCGGTAAACAAAATGAGAAGAGAATCCCTACGGTGCATTTCAGGACAAAGTCAGTAAGCCTACGATGAAAGGAGGTTTTAATTTCAAAGATCTCTTCACTCAAAATGTTGCCATGGGATCTAAAATTATTTAGAGGCTCATTTCTCCTAATCCTGTTTGGGAGCAAAACGCCTTGTGGAAGAAATATTTCTCTGGTCAAAGAAAACGCTGTCTTGATAGCCCCCTCTCAAAAATTGGTTCGCACTTCCTCAAACTCCATTCCAAAGCCATTCCGTTGATCAATCTCCACGCATTTTTGATCTCAGGCAATGGAAAACAAATAAAAATTTCGGAGGATCGCATTATGAACAATCCCCCGCTTGCTGAAATCAACTCTCTCCATGCGCTGCGGAATTGGATGTCCATCACTGGTTTTAAAATGCTGTGTGACATCTCGTGCTGGTTTGAAAGCAATTGGCATTTTTGGAAGTAGCTCCACGTGCCTTTGGAGCTAAAGAGTGATTTCAACGCCTTATTTGCTCTCCTGAAAACGGTATGGAGTGGATCCTTGCTTTTAGACATGACAAACGTGGCTAGGGACCTCAAATAGATAGCTATTCAGTGTCTTAGGGATACGAAAAATTGCTGGAACAGCCCCACGTCCCTCCTAATCCAGCAACGTGGAAGGGGCTTTGGAGCCACAAGACCATACCAAAAATCAATTTTTTCTATTGGCACATGTGCCATAGCAGAATCTTGACAAAGGACAGATTGAAGAAAAGAGGCTTTCATGGGCCATCTAGATGTTGAATGTGCTGCAAAAATGAAGAGAATGCTTTCCACCTAATACTAGAATGAAAATTCGCAGCAGAGCTCTGGCAAGAGCTTCTGAGCCCTTGGAAAATCAATTTCATTTTACCCACCTCCATCTCTAAATTGTTTGCTAATTGGCTGCACAGTTATCTAGGTGCATTCCCAAAAAATTAAAGTTTTATGGTTGCTTGGCTCTCCTTGCCAAAGTTCATTTGTTGGAAAATCTGGCTTGAGAGGAATAAGAGAATTATTAAAGACAAAGTGCATGATGTGAAGCTTATGATGGTCAAGATTAAATGCCAGCTAAAAGAAATTCTGGGTGATCAGCTTGAGGAAACAAACCTAAGCCAGTAGGATTTGGAATGGGGCGCCATGATGAACCTCCAGTTTTCTGAAGTAGTAAGGCAAATAAAACTAATTAAATAATGGCAGATTAAAGGGAATGAGAAATACTTTTCAAAGTGGATTATCAAGCAATCTAGACATACTTTATTCTTTAACGGGGCAGCCAAAGGTAATCCTGGGAAAGCTAGGGCAGGTGGTGTTATCAAGAACATAGAAGGTAGAATTGAACATAGTTATGCCTAGGCTTGGGTCACAATAATAGCATACAATAAAAAGCATTGGCTCTGCTCCAAAGCCTCAAGCAAGCCAAGGATCTAGGTATCAAAGAGGAAAATATAATTGGTGATTCTCAGTCCATTATAAAAACTATAGTGGAAAATTCTGCCCTACAGATTTCAGATTTGCTAGAGTGGTGACAAGAATCAAAACACTGGTTAAATCTTTTTAGAGTGTGAAATTCTTCCATGTGTTGAGGGAGAATAACAAGGATGTAGATTTGGAAGCCAATAAAGGAGTTCTTCTTCTTGACACTCTATTAAAAAAGTATGAACCAATTAGAAAGCAATTCGAGAGATGGAGGTGGGAAAAACAAAATTTTTTTTGCACATTCTAGAGGAGAGAGATGAGGCTCCATCATCAAGCTATGGCATCATTCAAATATATCTATAATTTTAAATATTGAATTATAAAATTGACTATATTTAAACTTTATATTGACTAGATAGCAATTAAATTCAACATGTTTTTTATGTTTCAATTATGTGTAAAAGTCCATACAAGTGATGTCGTTTTTGTTATAGCACCTCCTAATAATGTGGAAGGGGTTGACTATCATATGTTGTGATGCACTACAATAAAAAAAATTGTTGGACAACCTAATTATTAGTGGCGGTCAAGACTTTAAGAGAGCACTTGTTATCCTTAAGGAAAAATACTTTAAACAATTTGAAAGGAAGAGTGGATATATATTTAAGAGTATGAACCACATAATGTAGTTATGCAATATATCATAACATTATTTCTACTCATTTTCCTTTCTCTTTATTAAAACAACATGGAAATCAAATTAAATGATAGAAGCTTGGACAACTTGGACTAAATGATCATGAATGTTACTAGTGGTCCTTTCATTAAGAACTAATCCTAGTATATAAAAAATCAAATACATGATCAAACATGTCAACTTTCTATCTCAATTTCCTCATCAAATTGGAATGTAATAATTAAATAAAATAGAATTTTAATTCTTCTAAATAACAAAATATTCCAATTGTAATTTTCAATGAATTTTTTTAATAATTTTGAAGAAATGTGTGTGATAATTTGTTAAAGTTGCAAAATATAGAGTATAATATATAAATATAGGTTTAGATGTAAACATTAGTTTATTAAATATTAATTAATTTTACATTTCCTTATTAAATTTTATATAATGTTTATGTTCAAATTATTGTTGAGTAATTTATTTGAATTAAAATTTAATTAATATTTTGTATTACAAATATAAATTTGTTCACTAAAATAACATTGTTCTAATTTGTGTTAGAATTTAATTAATAATTTAGAATATAAATACAATTTTATTAATACATATAATTTTTATCAGAAGAAAAATCTTAATCTTTTATTAAAAAGATAAAAAAATACATATGCACATGTAAAGTTTTTTTTTTTTGTTAATCACATAGTTAAAAAAAAAAAAACAACAACAACAACAACAACAACAAATTAAAAATAGGCTTCTCCATATTGACAAAACAACCCTCTTGACAAAATAACTCTCTCATCTAACACTAACCAAAATATCTTGATGAGCCTAAAACATATAAAGCCAAAACAATCCAACACCGCATATGCATACAATCTAATAAGAAAAAAATAAAATTAATTAAAGACAAAATGATTAAGATGAAAATTTGAAATTACTTCAAACTTAGTAAATAAATACGGCCCCAAATTTTTAATAAAATCTTAAATTAAAATAGTTAAGTAAATTTAAAAAAAAACTATTGCGTTTAATATGAATTGAAAAAATAAAATTTTATATCAAAATTGTCTGTAAAAGTATTTATGTCACAACACAATTATATATTAATTATAAAATAATAAAGTACACACATAAAATTCATTTGTTTACATATAAAACATTGAAATTTACTAGATTTATTCCTATAGATGTAGTTAGCTTAAATTTTATCATCAAATTATTATCATTTCCAAATTAAATATTATTTAAAAAAAATACACCATGACAAAAATAATATATTAAATTAACAATTAGAATTCAAAACTAGAAAAACCAATCATCTATCACACTTGTTCAAAGTTATAATTATTAAGATTAAAATATAAAATTATAAGAAAATTTGGAAATATGCAAAATATATATCTATATATATGTGTGCCTTTTAAACAAAATAATATAAAACATATTTGAAGTATATGGAAACAAATATCAAGAATAAGAGGAAAAACTAAAATTCAAATATTCTAAAATAATATTATGAAAATTTTATTTTCCAAATATTATTAAAATCTGTTCGAGTAAAACGAAAAACTAAATTTCAAAGAAATAATTGAAAATTTTAAATTATATTATGAAAACATTTATTTTTCAAATATGAATAAAATCTTTATTTTCATAGCATGTTGACGTAAAACGAAAAACTAAATTTCAAAGAAATAATTAAAGAATTGAAAATAAGATAGTATAAATTAAATAATACAGTCAAAACCTTAATAATTTATAAATGGAAAACTATATTAAGAAAGAAACAACAAATGTAATTTACAAATTAAATTTCAAAAAAAAATGTAAATACAAAGATAATTGGAAAAACCAAAATCAAAGTATTACAAATTAAAAATGTAGTAAGAGTATTTGTTATTCACATTCACATTACAGTTTGTTGCAAGAGCTCAATGCCTTTATTATCATGCTCAACAGGTTGCCAAATTGAAGAAGGAGGCGCTGGCAAGTCACTTTCTCTTTTAGTTGATGGAATGATTCCACTTTATTTGCACGCATCAACTCCTTGAAACAACCATTGCTATCTCAATCTTGGAATTAGCATTCTTCCTTGTGACATGCTATGCTGAAATAACACAACTCTCTTGGAATTAACATTCTTCGTTGTGACATGCCGTGCGGGAAAAACACAAAGCTTCACCGCCTTGTCTCTGTCCGATTACAAACAAAGAGATGTTCTCCTCTGCTGTAAACTCCATGAAGAAGAATGAAAATAGAGATATGTTCTCATTTGTTGTAAACACATTAGCTAGCTTACTTCCTTCTAGTTTTTGCAACAAACTATACAAAGATTATGACTTCTTATAAATTCATATGTAAAATGCACAATCTAGAATTTAAACCCCTTGATGGAAAAAAAAACTGAAAAAAAATGCCAAGAAACGTCCAAAACGAATACATTACCGCTGTAACAGACGAATACATTACCGTTGTAAAAGTTTGATAGCTGCAGATCCAAACACATTGCCCCAACCGTTACTCATCCCTGTTCCGGAAATTTCAAGGGATAGATCGTGGTTATAATTTCCATGTTTCTGTTGATAAATCTTTTGCTGTAACTGAGCGCTGGAAGCGTGAGGCAGCCAAGACTTGCTCTCTCAATACGCTTTCGCTTTCTCTTGCTGAGGGAATAAACAGCTTCGGGTTCGATCTTGCGACCTTGATGAACCCGTAGGTTAGTCACTACCCTCACTTGAACCAACAGCAAAGGGCAGGCATTTAATTTTAAAATTTTAGAAAATTTTGGGCGGGACTAGTGAGTTTGAACAGTGTCTACGTGGCAGAACGATGCCAATGCCCATGCTTGATATGTATCATGCTATACCATGCGGATGTAGGCAATTCACGTGACGGAGAGGGAGAGGTCACGCCGGAGGGAGTAGCCGGAGTCGTGGGGGTGGCAGTTGCGGGGAGGAGCGGCGCCAGGGGAGCGGTGGTGGAGGAGGCGCTGTTCGCCGTTCGCCATTCGCCGTTCGTTGCCATCGGAAGCTGCAGAGGCGGGGTCCACCATCGGTCGGAGAACAGAGGGGTCGCCGGAGGGGCGGATCGGGAGCTGTCACATCAGCTCCCACCCCTCCCAGATTGTATTGTTGTGTTGTGTTTAATACTGCTCTTAGTGATATATAAATAGTCAGATTTTAAGGTAATACAAATTTAATGATATATACATCAGCAATATCCATGTCGTTATACATTATTTAAAAATTGTGGTCAATTGTATATATATAATTAAATTTTTAAAGTATTTAACATTTAATGACTTATATATCACCAATATTGCTATGCCACATTTAATATTGCATATTGCATAAATTTGATGACCTATATATCACTAGCATTGCTATATAATATTTAATAGTGCAGCCTTGATATTAAATACAAAGAGGTACAAAGAGGGTATTAATGGAATCTGAAATTTAATTTTTATATTTAATGAGTATTTTTCTTTTAATTTAACAAATTATTTTTTTATTCAAATTTCAAAATTTGAAACTTTTTCACTTAATCTTTCTTAATTCAACAATTTTTTTTTAATTCAAATTTCAAAATTTGAATTTTTTTCACAAAATTTGCTTCATAAAGAAACAAATGTTGAGTTGCATCCTCTACCCCTATGCCAATGAGATACACATATTCTATCTTTCTAGATTCAAACATATAACTTTTTAAAAGGAAATCTTTAACCATTAGGTCCACTCAAGCTATTTATATATTTCACATATTTATATAAACATAAATATCCTTATTTTAATTCTACCATATATATATATGGCTTAAAAAAATAGTTTTATTAACTAAATTTAAACTTCAAAAATAATATGAATCATCATTATTTAAATTTATTTTAATGTTATATACATATTATGAATATTTTTAAGAATAAATTGTCTATGATTTTATTACTAAAACAAAATTGCAATATAACAAATTGAATTGAGCCATCATTCTCTTATTATTATTATTATTATTTAATACTTTATTATTATTATTTTTAATTGAAATTATGTTTTATTATTATTATTATTATTATTTTGTTTAATGCTTCACTTAATTTAATTTAATTTTAGATGTAACACCAACAACTACCATATCTTGGACTAGAAAGCCTTTAGCCTCAATGAAGTTAAGTAAAGTGAAAATATAAGAATTTTTTACTTCTAATATATGTGAAATTATGCTACTTAATATAGACATTAAAATATTTTATTATGGCCAAAGTGAGAATGAAATTTTTTGTTTATGTATATTCATTTTTTGTTTATTATAGTGGACATTAATTTTCATTTGGAGAATATTTTATTTTATTTTATAAGGAATATCTGTCAATTCAAGGTTGAGCATGGAAGAATATGTGCTTCTCAATCCTATAATATTTTTGTTACTTTTAATTATTTTATCTCTCACTAAAGTTGTATAAAAACAACATACATCATCTTAACTCCTAATCTACCAAGCCCCTACAGGGATTAGATCTTTCAATATGCAAACCTCTTGTTTAGTGCAAAATTTGGGGAAAGATTTGCACCTAGAAAGATTTTATCTCTCTAAACACTTACTAAATCTTGATTTATGATGTATCTTTTATAATATTACTTATATTACATATAGTTGAAAATAATGGAGAAAGCTTGTTTCACGGTTGTTTCAGTGTGTAATTTTAGTTCCAGTTCGGTCTTTACATTTTTAACATGGTATCAGCGCCTTGGTGGCTAAGTTGGGTCTATGGAGAGCCTTGGTGGCTGAAAAACCCTTGTGGGCAAGATTGGACATACATAACAATTTTGGGCTACATACATAACAATTTATATGTATGTGGGCTACATTTATATAAACATAGAAATTTTGTTTTATTTTATAATTTTTAAAATTTAAATTTTTAATGTAATATGCATCGTATAGATTATATGTATATATATAGTGTTTATTATAAACATTAAATTTTTATATAGCTATTAATTAAATTTAAACATGAAGTTTTGAAATGTCATGGTTTCGAATATGACTCATCATTTTTTTTTAACAAATTATCTATAATTTTATTAATAAAAACAAAATTGCAATATAAAATTGAATTTAGTAGAGTTGTTGTTTTTATTATTATTGTTTTAATTGAGTGGACATTATGTTTAATTGAGTGGACATTAAGTTTTATTATTATTATCTTTTTATTTATCACTTCATTGATCTAAGACTCCACTACAACATCTCCCCCATATTATGTTATAGAACACCGCTTGGAGCAATTATGAGCAATTATGTTACTTAATATGGGAATCAAAATATTTTATTTGTGCCCAAGTGAGAATGAATAAAGTTATTAATTAAAACTAATATGTATATTCATTTTTGTTTTTTATTATAGCCAACAATGTTTTTTTATTTAAACAATATTTCATTTTTATTTTAAAAGAGATACATGTTAACTTTAGGTTTAACATGGAAGGAATTTTGTGTAGAGAAGTTTTCCGGATCAATCACATCCATAGAATGCACCTCTTGGTGCTAAAATTGAAAGTATAGAAATGTAACATCATCATTATGTCCAAATATTCCAGGGATCCACAATAATTTTCAGTAGAGAGACCAGACATATTGTATATGGAATATATTTGTGGGGGGCATGCCTCAAGAACGATCTTGGTGTGGAGTGCCTTGAGGAATATATAGAAATGAAAGGAACTAGATTGCAATTCAACCTAAGGAAATGACCTTAGATTTACCAATGAAATAGAATAATGCTAATATTAACACAAGATGACGTTTCCACCATGACATGAGCCAAAGGGGTAGAACAGGTTGAAGAAGGGTGGAGATCTAGATACCCAAAAATATATGATACCACCAACTTAAGGTCACCAATGCCAAGAACTCTAGGACACTAGTCTAGGGAAACTTTTAAGGATGGAAATTTATCTTAAAGATTAGAAAACTTGGCGAATCTTACTAATCCATAATATGCAAACTATAAAATGCTTAGTGACATTCTAGTAAAAATATTCCAACTTCTAATGATTTTATATAGTCTCTATAAAATTTTGGCGATTTTTAAAGTACAATATTTTTTTATTATAAAATTAGGCGAATCGTTTTTAGGAAAAAATGGGAATTGGCGAATGTTTTTTTTTTTCGAAAAAAAATGGAAAATTAGCCCATCTGGGAATATTAGCCCTTAAAATGTTTCCTGTACTAGTCACCAAATAAACAACTACCTTGAATGCATTTATACGACTCTTATACAACTCAACAATGTTTTTTTTTTCTAAATTGGGCTACTTCTATTATATCATACACGTCAAAATATTACAATTCTCTTCCTCCAGAGTTGGCAGGCCAATTCCAGAGGGAAGTATCAAAAGAAAAACAGCAAAATAGGGGTTGCCCCAGGTGGGGAAACCAGCCCAAGAGCAGATAGGATTATGAGCTGCCCAAAGCGGGAAACCAGCTTGAAAAGTTATAAGACTGATACAAAACCATAACAGAAAATAGTTCCAAAACATAGGAAAAATAGAAAACACCAGAAGATAACTGGAAAAAGAGATGAGCACCCAGGAATTAGGCTGATGGTGAGCTGTCATTATTTTCTGGAGGGTTGGGTGGCTCTTCCACAATCCTGCAAGCATAGAGTGACTCACCCTCTTTCTTTTTGGACTCGTGGGCATCTGGCGAAATGGAGGAGGTTGCATAAGTGTTGTCGCCATTGTCCTTTCCGTCTTCGTTCGAGCTTGAACCTGTACTATTGCTTGAGCCATGACTACTGCTGGAAGCGCTCTGCACAGGCAGGGCCTTCATTTTGTGAGGGGAGAAGACTGGAGCGGACTGAATGGTGGATTTGCGGGGCCATTTTTTGGGTCGAAGGCCGGAGGATTCAGGTGGAGGGCTAGGGATATGGAGGGACAGATAGGCGGTGAGGTTGACAGGGTTGAGCAGGTCTGGCTCCTCCCAACCCACAAAAGGATTCACCTCCTTGCCCGTGGCGGTCGAGGAAGGAGGCCTAGAGGGGAGACCTCGCCCACCAGCTCTACAGAACCTCATCCTATGTCGTATCGGCATGGTAGGCGAATGAGAGGAGCACATAGGGGAGGGGGCGACCTCTGGAGTAGTCAAGGTGCCAGACTTCGCAAAGAAGCAATCACAGAGAAATGGAACAGAGCAAAGAGGCTGAGGCGTGACAGAGACGCTAGAAGCAAGCACATAGAGTTGGAGGGAAAGACGAATGGAGGTGGGAGGAGCGAGGGTGGCAAATTTAAGGGAAATGGGAGTAGGCCAAGGTAAGATGAGCAGAATTAATGAGCAACAGCTGAAGGACGTCGAAAGGAAGTTGGCGGGGGTGGAAAATATGAGCCATGCTCCAACATTTATCGTGGGTTGGGCTACCATGTGCAGACGCGTGGGCAGGACAGGTGCCCTGCCACGTGGCACCCAAGTGGAAAACTGTCTCAACGTTTAACACCCGCATCCGGGAATAGAACTCAATAATATATATATATATAGATGCATTTCAAGTGTTCAAGTTTTTATTTCACTATTTAATGGACATTATCTTGTGTCTTGGCAAGGTGTGTGTGTGTATATATATATATATATATATGGGAAAAAAATTGAACTATGTTACATTTTTTGGTGAAAAAGGGTGCGTTTAGGTGGAAAAAACAATGGTTCGATCATGCCATTTAAGTACTTGATCGAGCTCCTTGGGCACTAAAAAGTTATCTCGATAGAGGGTTAGAAACTAACCCTTAATCAAGTTATAACGCTTGATCGAACTTATGGGCTTAATAAAGATTTAGGGATTGATCGAGTATTAGGGCTCGATCATTATCATTTAGATAAACCTTTATATATATATATATATATATATATATATATATATATATATATATATATATATATATATATATATATATATATATATATATATATATATATATATATATGTAAAAGTAGTCTCTAGCTATTTGCTGAGGCCTGAGCTAAGTCCAGAAAGTTTGAGAGTAGCTTGACCAATATTATTGGAGCTCGATCGAGCAATCGTGCGTTCAAATCAATCTTTTCAACCACCTTGCCAACATCGCAAAGGCTCAAATGAAGGTAGGTATTCCATCCTTTGTCTTTCTTATTTAATGTTTTTTGCAAAATGTAACAAATTAATTTGAAAAAATAAAAAAAGCAACCATGTACAAAAACCAAGAAAACTAATTAATTAATAAAAAAACAACCATACAAAAACTAAGAAAACCAAAAAAAAAACCCCTTCAAAAAAACTTAGAGAATCATAAAACCAACCAAGAAAACCCTGAAAAAAAAACCTTCAAAACAACTTAGAAAACCATAAAAAAACCCCTTCAAAACAACCTAGAAAACACACTTGGAAACAGCCAAAATTAATATAATTTGGGTTTTACATTTGTTTCTTATTTGGTATGTGACAGCTACATTATTTCTAACTAGTCGATTAACTAGTTAAGTAATTTTATTGTTTTGGTTAATGGAAAAACTGAGACAATTAATGTTATTTAATAAATAAAAAAATGTTATGAGAAATAATTGGATAAGAAAAGTAAAAAGCTGATGGTAAAATGTTTCCAAGAATTGAAAAGAGGTTGGGGACAGTTGGAAAGCAGTTACCTACTCCTCTGAGGATAAATGACTGATCCCAGGGAGGAGTAGGGGTTATGTCTTTGGAAGAAGGAAAGAGTGAGAGATTCTTGAGCTGGTTGTAACCAGTGGAATTGCACTCAAAAATTTCCTAAAGTTTCTGGTACTGATTGGACTGGATGTCCTGAGGTCACAACAGAAAGAAATTCCACTGTTAACCCGTACCGTTCAATTTGGAGCACGGGGGCAAGGAGGACGTAATTGCCTCACTTGATGGTTGGGAGGACCACAACTGAATCATTTAAATTTCAGATAAGTATACATGCAGTTCTTTAACTGCTAGTTTATGTTATTTATACTTTTTAAAATACTGTTATAAGAATGGAATGTACAGTGGTACAATATGTTTTGTGCTTTAATTTATTTTTGTTAAGAATTTTACATATCACTGTTAGAAATGAATTTACATCCAGAGCTAAATGCTGTAAATATTTCCTAAAATATTATTATGGAAGAATGATGGATTCTGGAAAAACATCTAGCAGTATTTCTTGGAAACAGAAACTAGAAATAGAAAAATGAATTTGTGCAAAGATTAGACTGTATTTACTTTTCAAAGAAATACGACAGAATAGTAGAATCAAATTAATCTTAAGGGAATGAGTATTGCTTAACATAGAAAACTATTAATCTTTACAAACCCTTTTATAACTTCACAACTATTTTATACAATGTTGACAGTATATGCTATTGACTGGGAAAATAAAGAGTAATGATTTTAATCATCTCAAAGCTGTAAGAATCTCATTAAGATTTGTATAAATGTAAAAACAAATAATAACACCCAGTAGACTATCAGGTGAGGGTTAAGGTAAAAACCCAAACCCAAACCTAGTCATCTTTCGGGTACAAATTCTACACACTTAGACGGTGGGAAAAACGGTGGTCCGGTCACCGGTAGATTTAGAGGTAGAAATTTTACACAGTAATTCAATACTGGAAAGTATTCAGAAGAGTCAATTCATATTAATAGCCGTAGCGCAAGTCAAGTATACCATAACAATATTGCCAGAGAAAACACTTTAAAAACATATACAACAACAAACAGTTGGCTGGAATATTTTTTCCTCAGCAATAAAACACAGAATGATAAACCCATAAAACTGTTGAAATTTCCATTTTTTCCTTGCTACCGTATAAAACAAACATTACAGTGAACCCATAGTCAAAATCGACATAGTAAGAAATCATAATGCGGAAATCCAACGTTCTGTTTATATATACATTAGAAAATGAAACTATAAAGAAAAATATAGTTCGGAGGAACTAGTACTGTGCTACATAAAATCCGCCGATTATAATCAAAAGGGTTAAACCCAAAAAAATGTTATAAAAGATAAACTGTCATAAACGATTCAAGTTTGAATCTTTAAACCAAACCCTTTTAAAGAAAACTTTATAGGGTTTACAAATAAGAAATACACGGTTAAACCCTTAAATCATGCTACTATAATGCTCTTTGCGGAATGGAAAACCCCGTAAGGGAATTATAGACTGGAGGTCGAGACTTGTTCATATAAATCAACACCTAAGTCGCGAGGCCAATCTCTCGAGCATACCTGGAGAATTTTCAAGCGGATTAGGAAGGAACTTGCCTAGCAAATTGAGGGTTTTCTACAGATGAGGATTGCCACGAGACTTTGAGGGCATACCTGTCAAACTGCACAAACATGAGAAAATGAGTAATGCAGAAAAAGGAAATTATGACTTAAGATAAAGATAAAAACTTAAAACCCAGAACTTGTATTTACCTGAAAAGGTCATCAATGGAGAAATGGATGTCGCCTTCACCATATTTCTGCTCGACAGAGAAGTGGTGATTAATACTCTACTTCATAATCTAAATACAATTATTCAAATACGTTGGTAGGCCAAAGGCCTAAGTGAAGAAGAAAAACTATGAAGAAGAATAGTAATCCTATGAAATGATAGAACGAAGATTTGACGCAAGTAATAAGAGGAAGCTTGGTAGCAAAGCTGGTTTTAACCACAAAATTACCTTCTGAGCTGGCTCGACATCCTCATGGACAACCATGGTCTTCACTGCATCAAAAAGTTTCGAACCCCGGTGGGAGCAAACTTCAAAGAACCAGCATAATGCGCAGAGGAAAAAGAAAACAACATGAAGAGTAATGCAGTAGAGCAGATCTAGGGCTTGGCGGGGTTGCCTAGGCAAGGCTCCTGCCTAAGCCTCAGCCATCGATTTCCCAAAAAGCCAGATCAACAACATAGATCCAAGTGGTAGTAAAATGAGATCTCCGTCAACTGTGTAAACCTTACAGCTGTCGCTGGAAAATCCGAGCTTGGAATCGAACATAAATGCACCAGTACATTCCAACTATAACCTCATTAAAATCGAGTGGAAAAATGTTACGGGGAGTTGGAAAGAGTTACGAAGGTGCTATAAATTCATAGCAAGAATATTTTATGAATCGGATAATCCATAGTTTATTCCATAATCTATATATATATTTGTTTTAATAAGTGGTTTTATGATTAATTGTTTTGATTAGTTACAGAACGTAATTATTAATGTAATTATTTACATTTGAAATCTTATCCAAGGTAGAAAACTCATAAAGAAGTATATGTTATAATTACCTTAAGGTAAGGCAAAAGAATTTTTTTTTTATATTGTGTACTAGTGTATGTTACAAGTGGTATCAAAGCAGCGTTCATACACTGGGACCCTAAGGGTCAACTAACGATGAAGCTGTGTGTTAATGATGCACAGAGAGATAATTTAGCAATATAGTAGGAACATCATGAGAAGAGGAACCCCACAGCAGCCCCCTCAAGACACAGGGGAACCCCAAGTACAACCAGTGATGAACCCAGAGATGTGGGTCCAACTAAGTGTTGAACAGCAACAGAAAAAAAGTAGGTTGTTAGAAGAACAACAACACCAAACTAGTTTCCTGTTAAATACAGTTCAACAACTGCAGGAAGAAATGGTGCGCGTTCGAAAAGATAATGAGCGATTACTGCAAGACCATGAAAAGATATTAAAGAGTCTGTCAGATAAACAAAACCAGGAGGTGGAACATCCCGGTACTGATAGAGGTATACAAGAAGAAGATGAGAGACAAATAGGAAACAACACTACAGAAAGGGTGAAAAGGAGCCCCTCTCAGCGAAGTAAGAATAAAAATTATAATGAGGCAGAATCTGGCAACTTGTCAGATCAGCAAGAGGTTAAAAGAAAAAAAGTAGAACTTCAAGGGGAATTTCATAAAATTAAACCACCAACTTTTGATGGTGAGGCTGAGGAGGTGGCAGAAGCGTGGTTAATAAATATGAACAAGTATTTTCAGGTGTATGAATATAATAGCAACCTGAAGGCTAGATTAGCTATATATCAGCTAAGGGAGAAAGCCACTCTGTGGTGGGAGGAAGTGAAGAATGTACGTAGTATTGAAGAACAAGACGTCACCTGGGAATCATTTTAGCAATATTTCAAGGACAAGTACTTAACAGAAAGATTTTATGATGAAAAGGATAAAGAATTTCATGATTTAAGGCTGGGACAGATGACCATGGACGATTACATCACTAAGTTTACATTCATGTTACGTTATGTTCCATATCTTCGAGAGGAGAAGGCTAAGGTGCAGAGATTTCTGAGCAGCTTGCCAACACACATGAAAGAGAGAATAGAATTTGTAAATCCCCGGACTATGGATGAAGCCATTCATAAAGCTCGAATGTGCTATCAGCAATCCAAGGCAAAAGGGGAGGTTGGAAAATCTTGGCAGCCAAAGAAAGGACAAAAAAGTAACTCAAATTTTCAAAGGTGCCAAAAGTGGAAACTTTAAGAATTCTACACGAAATCCTGGCAACAAAAAGTTTGGAAAAAATCATCAGAGGACCAGATGGCCAGTAGAAGAAAAGCCTACAGAAGCATCCGGCAAGCCTGAGCAAGGGTAGGTGACCAAGCCACCTTTACAATGTTGGGGTTGTGGTGAAGCTCATTACTACAAAAACTTCCCACAGCGAACAAGAAATGATGTTGTAGAAAACTTGCAGGAAGCTTCTACTGTGGGTGATGTAGCACGAAACATCCCCCGTATTAATGCGCCATTGGAGGACCGGCAAGCGAATTATCAACCCGCGATGATTGAGCTGGAAGGTAAAATACTAACTCAATCTGTTTCTATTTTAGTAGATCCGGGCGCAAGTTTGAGCTATATTAGTCCCAGTGCGGTAGAGTTGTGTAAATTGAAAGATCAGAAATTTAAAAGTTCTTGGCTAGTGCAGCGAGCCACTGGGGCAAAGCGTAAAGTGACTGTTAAAATTCCGAACTATATATTAGAAATTTCGAATCAGCACTTACAAGTAGATCTGAATGTTCTGCCATTAGGATCCTATGATGTTTTGTTAGGCATGGATTGGCTAGAAAAGCATTGCACTCTAGTGGACTGTAAGGAAAAATTTATTTATTACAGAATGCACGATGGAACTCGGAAGGAAATTCAAGGAATCAGAAAACCATTATAGTTACGCCCAATAACAGCATCCCAAATGAATAAATGTATAAGGAAGGGGTGCCAGTTATATTCTATTCAGGTAGGATATGCAAATTCGAAGGAGAAATCGCCTACAATAGAAAGTATACTGATAGTGCAAGAATTCCTGGATGTTTTTCTAGAAAATATTCCTGGATTACCACCAAAAAGAGACATTGACTTTACTATAGAGTTAATTCCTAGAGCTTCTCCCGTGTCAAGGGCTCCTTATAGAATGAGTGTGCCGGAATTAACATAGCTGAAGATGCAGTTATAGGAACTATTGGATAAGGGTTATATTCGCCTAAGTGTGTCACCTTAGGGAGCACCAGTTCTGTTCGTGAAAAAGAAAGATGGGACCATGTGTATGTGCATGGATTATAGGCAGCTCAAAAAATTAACAGTCAAAAAACAAATACCCTTTACCAAGGATTGATGATCTATTTGATCAAGTAAAAGGGGCCACGGTGTTTTCCAAGATAGATCTGAGATCTGGATATCACCAGATTCGAATCAAGGATGAAGACGTTTGCAAGACAACATTTCGTACAAGATATGGTCATTATGAATTTGTGGTATTACCCTTTGGGTTAACAAACGCACCAGCAACTTTCATGAGGCTAATGCACGGGGTCTTCCATCCTTTCCTGGATAATTTTGTGCTTATTTTTATAGACGATATTTTGATCTATTCTAAAAATCAGGAAGAGCATAAGGAGCATTTGAGGATTGTGATGGAAATGCTAAGAAAACACCAGTTGTACGCAAAATTCAGCAAGTGTGATTTCTTCAAAACAAAAATCCAGTATCTAGGACACATTATTTCCGCTGAGGGGATCGTTGTTGATCTAAAAAAGATTAAAACAATCATGGAATGACGAGTACCCCAGAACGTGGCAGATATTAGATCCTTTATGGGACTAGCTGGGTACTACCACAAATTTATTGAAGGATTTTCCATAATTTCTTTTCCTATTACTTCCTTGCAAAGGAAATGAAAAGTTTTCAAATGGACCATGAAATGTCAAAATAGTTTTGAAAAACTGAAACAGCTTTTGACCATTGCTCCTATGTTAAGGGTGGCTGATCCCAGCAAATAATTTAAAGTATGTACGGACGCAAGTAAAGAAGGTGTTGGGGAAATCCTGTCTCAGGAAGGCAAAGTGGTAGCATATGAATCCAGGAAGTTGAAGGATCATGAACAAAGATATTCTGCGTATGATTTAGAGTTGATAACAGTAGTTCATGCGCTCAGGGTATGGAGACACTACTTTCTCGGCAAAAATTTTGTGCTAAAAACATATCATAGCAGCTTGACGAGTTACTTCAAGCAAGCAGATTTAAACTCAAGACAGGAAAGATGGAATGCCTTCCTAAGTGAGTTTGACATGGACATTCAGCATGTCAAAGGAAAGGAAAATCGAGTAGTTGATGCATTAAGTAGAAAATTACATGGTATATATGAGATATATTATAATCAGCTGGAAAGTAAATTTTCAGAGCAAGCAAAGGAAGAAGCACAAAAAGATCCCAAGTACTAGTTTTTGTGGCAAAAAATGGAAGAAAGCAGAAAGCATAGAGGTGCATCTGAGTATGGAATAAATGAAGATCAAATTTTAACCTTCAGAGGTAAAGTATACGTACCTAACAGGTTTTATCTGAAAGAGCTGATAATGAATGAATATCATCACAGCAATTATGCAGGACATCCGGGATACCAGAAAATGTTGACTGCAATTAGGAAGATATTCATTAGGGGAATTTTGAGGTCTAAAATGGGCCTCCTAAGGAAATTATAAAATAATAGTGGAAATAATAAAATAAGATTTGATTACATCATTAAATTTTAGAGGAAAAAAAAAAAAAAAAAAAACTACTTTTTCAACTCGTATTTTCAACTTATCTCCCAAATGTTTTACTCAAATTTCGAGAGGAAGTACTCGTTGGATGAAATTTTTAATTCCTCATCCAAGGAGTACCCATGTTGCATATTTTCTATGGATTTTCTATACGAAAAATGAGAAATACATCAATCACATTTTTTCATGTATTTCTCATTTTTCATGTAGTAGGGTCTATCAAAAGTATGCAACATGGGTACTCCTTGAATGGGGAATTAAATTTTGCATCCAATGAGTACTCCCACTCAAAATTTGAGTAAATAATTTGGGAGATAAGTTGAAAATACGAGTTGAAAAAATAGTTTTATTATTTTATTATTTTTTAATCTTTTTACCCTTTTACTTAAAAAATGGTGAATCATCCCCCATTATTGACATCATCATCTTGAATCCTATTGGTTCTTATAAACTTTATTTTGATTGTACATTTTTCTTAAGAGACCCATTTTAGACCTCAAAATTCCCCTAATGTCTTCTGGCCTGGTATGCGGAAAAACCTTGCTGAATATCTAAGTAAGTGTTTGGAGTGTTAGCAGGTGAAAGTAGAGCATCACAATCCTGGAGGATTATTGCAACCTATACCAATACCTGAATGGAAGTGGGAGGTCATATCCCTAGACTTCATTACAAGTTTACCGCGGACAAAAAGATAAAATGATTCCATAATGGTGGTGGTCATGGACAGATTGAGTAAATCTGCACATTTTATACCAGTATAGTCTACTTACAAGACTGTAAAAATAGCCGACATATTCATGAAGGAAATTTTTAGGCTACATGGAATTCCAAAGACTGTTATTTCAGATCGAGATGTTAAGTTTACTTCTAATTTTTGGAAGATCTTGTTTTCAGGATTGGGAACGCAGATAAAATTCAGTACCGCTTATCACCCCCAGACCGACGGTCAAACGGAGCGAGTAAACCAAGTATTGGAAGACATGTTGCACATGTATGTGATGCAGCAGCCAACTAAATGGGAAGATTGCCTGCACCTTGTTGAATTTTCTTACAACAACGGTTATGATGAATCTCTAAAAATGAGTCCTTTCGAGGCCCTGTATGGGAGGCAGTGTCGCACGCCCATAAATTGGAGCAGCCCCGAGACAAAACTAATGTTAGGACCCGAAATGCCTGCTGAAATGGAAGCAGAGGTAAGGAAAATAAGACAAAATCTGAAGGCTTCACAAGATCTACAGAATATCTATGCAAATAAGAAAAGGTCCTATCGAGAGTTCGCAGTAGGAGATCATGTGTACGTAAGGATCAAAGCCAAAGGAGTACTCAAGGTGAGGCCTCTTGTGCCAAATTGGCCCCAGTTATTTTAAATTGATATATCTATAATCAAGTATTACTTATACTAGATATCAAGTCTATATTTAACTGCATTTAAATACCACATATAATATATATTTATTCTAAATTAAAATCACTAAAAGTGAATGATAAATCTATAATCTAGATAAATACATTTAAATCCACTTATAATATAAAAATTATTTTAAATTGAATATTAAATTTATATATATTTTAATCAAATATCACTTATAATCTATAATTAGTGTGTATTTAAATACCATTTATAATATATATTTATTTAGAAATAAGAACCACTTAAACTTATAGTTATTGCTTTTAAATACCACTTATAATATATATTTATTAGGTTTGCATTTAAATACCACTTATAATATATATTTATTCAGAAGTAAGAACCACTTTAACTGAATATTAAATGTATATTAACAATTAAAGAAATATATATTTATTCTGAAGTAAAGACCACTTAAAACAGAATGTTAAGTCTATATTAACAATTAAGGACTACTCACTCACTGTTAAGTAAACAAAATAAACCTCACAAATTACCATATAAACCTCATAAACCATGGCACCTGCGATCGATTGAAACATCAGATTGTTTGCCTTCCTCAGGTGGCGAAGTTTATTCTGAATTGCCTCCAGCTCCAACCATTGATTTTCTCATCAACTTATATAGCATTCATGGATTTTGGACGTGGAATCTGCAAAAAATGTCATCTGGTATCCAAGTATTGCAAGTATTAGGTGTTATTATATTATTGACAATACTGTCAACTGCCTTGGCTGCCCCTGAAGCTCATCTGCTGCACGCCTTCCCAGGCCAAACACAGGAGAGCAGCACCTTAACCTTCCCAGGCCAAACACAGGAGAGCAGCACCTTAACCTTCAAGCAATACAGTGGATATGTTACCGTTGATGAACAACATGGCAGAGCATTGTTTTACTACTTTGTGGAGGCTGGAGACCTTGGATCCCCAATCAAGGCCATTAACATTATGCTCACCGAGGTAATGATATATTATCAATAATTTGCATTCTGTTTTGTTGGATATAATTTAACTATGAATGAAAATTATATATACTACTTTAATAATTTTGGGTATTTAACTGCAATGTTATATAATCAGTTTATTTATTTTGGGTATTTAATACGCCGTTGATTAATCTTTTAGAAAAGAAAACCAATAGCGTAGTATTCTGTAACCAGTTTTGTTTTTCCCACCCCTGCAAAAATAACAAGATTTCACTCACTTTTTAACGGGTTCAACAAACATAGAAATATGGGTGGCATGGATTCAACAATACTACTACAAATGAATGCGTCATATGGAAATTTAAAGCCATGTCCTTATTCCTTTATTGTGGGCCTGCTCCCTATTTTTCTTTTGTAGGGCAGTGGGCGAAAACCAAAAATTCAAACGCCAACACGCTTGCATCGAGTTTAAACTCCACGGTTAATTTCAAACCTACAGTTATATACCATGATAAATTTCCTCATATAATTTTGCTGTCAGAACAATTTTGTTGAGGGCTCACAATGTCATCAAACTTTGGTGCATAACAACAGTGAAATCTCCCCTTTCGGGCTCACGCCTGGAAATCCCTTTTGCGGACCTTTCTTATTTTAAGAAATTAAACAATGCTTTAAAGGGGCGGTCCACGCATAAATTTCCAACACCTACACGCTTTCCAAGGTCAGGTCAGGTCAGGTCGGAGTTGCTTGCTCTCCGGTTTGCTCAGGTTTACGGCCGGCTGCCCAGACTTGAGGTCGGAGTCAGCTCGTCCTCCACTTCGCTGTGTTTATATCCCTCAACTGCCAACTAACCGGCAGGACCCACGACGCGAGATAGGGGTCGGTCTCTGTTTCGATTTTGTGGGTCCTTCTTCCTAAATGCGGCAGAAATCGGGAAGCCACGCAGAAATCTGGAAGTGATTATTGAATGGGGGTTCGGATGAGATCAAAATTCGACCCACCATCTCTCACAAATTGGATCGATGCTTCGAATCAGATTGTTAATTAACGCTTTCAAAAGAATATGCTTCTTCCATTCAGATTGTTAATTAAGCCTTTAGAAATAATATATTTCTCCTCTCATATCTTTAGAGAATAGAATCAGGTTGCATATTTACTGTCAAAGAATGGATGCTTTTGTGTGCCAGGCAAGTTCAAATTTCCAGCCCCTGAAAACGGAACCTTTCAAAGTTCGGGGTGTATAAAAATATAAAGGATTGATTTAAACCGTCTTTTCTAATATTGTCTTTATGAATATGTTTTTGTTTCAAAACAGAAGCTTTTAATCTCACTTTAAGAACTCTTAGATATCTCCAGGAACAGATAAGGATAGTATGTTATATGAAGTCAGACAGTAACAGAGAGATATATCATAGATGAAATTTCTCAAGGAATTATAGTGAAAGATGATAAATATTTTTTTTGGGAGGGGTAGAATATGGGGATCATGATGTAAGGAGATGAGATAAAACCATACTCAATGTAACTATTTTTTTTAAATGAAAATATGTCAGTTTTTCTTATTGCCCAAATTTGAATTGAATATGGATGGAGACAATGCAGGCCCTGGATGCTCATCACTTCTTGGGTATGGAGCATTCATGGAGCATGGTCCTTTTAAACCTGGGGGACACAATGGCGAACTTTTGTCGAGAAATAAGTACTCTTGGAATACAGGTAATAACTGTGTCTTTTCTTGGATTGATTAGCAATAGTTTGATGACTTTGAAGGCTCAAACATAACTAGAAGTTAACCATATACCATATACTGATGACATTTATCCTGTGCAATCTACTGATGACATTTACCATGCAATCTTATTGATGACAGAAACAAACATGCTATATCTAGAGAGCCCAGTTGGTGTGGGGTTTTCTTATTCCAACACTAGTTCAGATTACCAGTATTATAATGATGCAAAATGACTGGTGCTGTTATTTATTATCCATATTTCTATTTTATTGCTGCAATGAAATACGCTCTTAGATTGGATAATGGGGACTCTAGTTTTTGGGCAATATTGAATAAGATTAAAACTGAACAACAAGTGCCAAATAATGCAGCTCAAGACAACTTGGCTTTCCTTTTGGAATTGGTTTGAGAAATTTCCGGAATACAGGGGTAGATTTTTACATAACAGGGGAGAGTTATGGAGGTATGACCTAGCGTTAGCTTTTAACATATGTAGACTATGCCCACTTGTTCTTTTTTAAGTTGTTTAAAACTATCCATGTTGGTTGTTGTGTATCTTGTTTAACACTAACTATGTTGCTTGATGTAATCTTGCAGGACACTATGTGCCTCAATTAGCAACTCTTGTGATGGAGCACAACAAAAGCCCAACATCAAGCCCATTAACCTGAAAGGAATTGCTGTATGTCTCTCTTCTTTCACAATAATTTTAGGATTCTTTCAATGGTGTAGATTTTGTTTACCTAAAGCTCATGTGATTATGGCATTCATTAACTACAAAGAGTCAACCAGGACAACCTTTCAAAAAATGAATGTAGCTAAGGAAAAGGTTAAGGGGTTTCATTTCTAATCGTGCTATTGCGCAATCTCTATTAAACATGGGTTTTGCTTTCTATTTTAAGCTCAAGGTCCAGCTTCAAAATGTAACTCCATTCCATGTTAGTCTTGTAAGGCTCAAATAAGGTAAAATCAATGAGGAGATTTAAGTAGATGTTTGTTTTCATTTCTATTCATTCATTTATTGAAATGTAAAATATATTGTAGAGAGAAGGTGCATTTCATCGTGAAACAATGAGTTCTTGCCTGGCATGGGGCTTTTGTTTTTATTGTTATGATCAAATCTAATCTATTTGGTTATCCATTAGGGCTTAACTTTGTACTGACATTTTCTTTGCCCCTTAAATTGCTTGCAGATGGGAAACTTTCTTGGACATAGATATCAGCATAAGCAACGATGAATTCTTGTGGTCACATGGTCTCATCTCAGATGAAACTTACCAACTCACACAGTCTATGTGCAACAACTCCAAAAGGTGGAGGGAAACATATGTTCTTAACAATTTGTCTGAGGATTGCCAATATGTGTTAAGCAAGGTGAAAAGTGAACTAGAAATATAAATTTGAAGATGTTACCTTTGGGGTTATGTCCAAATGTGGGAGGATCCCAGACAACACGTTCTACAAAACCAAGGAAATTTCACATCAAGTAAGTCATTTACGCATCATAAATGCAATTTGATGTTGAAATTGATTAATCAATATGTGGTGGCATGGCCTTGATTTCAACCACTGTTGTTTCAGCTAGACAAAATTCTTCTGTGGATTGATCTCTGTTGTTGTTTGACAGTTTGAACATGCATTCAATAAGGATTTGACCTCTGCATAGACTTCAAAATAAACCAATTTCTGAACAAGCAAGAGGTGAAGAAGGCACTTCATGCAAACACTAATCTACATTGAAGCCTGCTCTCGGTATGTTATATATTTGTTTGCTTTTGTATTTAGGATTATGCATTTTCATTTCATTACTAAGCAATAAAAAACTTTAAGCATCAATCAAGAAATATGCATCATAAATAAAAGCAGTCATAGAGAATCCCTCCCCCACAACAAAATTAGCATTTCTGCTTTGTGCTACTTAATTTATATTTTTGAGGTTTAACTATTGAATTCTGATTATTGTCATGAATAAATTTTTGGCAGCTAATACTAAAATTGGATTTAGGAAATTACTCTATGATCAAACAAACAGAGGAATCAATATGATACCAGCTCCTCTCTGATCTCCTAAAGGCAGGTTCACCCATTACACTTTACAGGTAAATCGTGTTTGAAAGCATTATTAATAATACTATATTATATTATGTTCCAACATTGGATTTACTGAAACTCAAATGAAACTCCACAGTGGAGATCAAGATTCAAAGGTGCCATTTACAGCGACAAGAACCATTGTCGAGAACCTGGCCAAGGAGTTTAACTTATACACGCTCATTTCATATGGTCCTTGGTACAATCATAAACAGGTAAACTCACTGCATCTTTTTTATCTACCAACTCTGTTATAAGCATTTATGTAGATAATGCTGATTAAAATTCAAAATTGAGCAGGTGGGCAGGATGGACTCAAGCACATGGACATTCATGAAACGGCAAACTTGAGAGTATTTTGGACATATGCAACAGTCAGGGGTGAGAGATGACGAGGTTCCATATAGTAAACCCTCTGAAGCATTGACTCTATACAGATCTTTCATCAGAGCATTGCCTCTGCCTTCTTCGGGAAATAGCCTCTAGTGCAAAGCCAAATAAACTACTACATTATTCCTATATTAAAAGAATACTTCATATGTTAATACTGCATTCACTTTGTACAGAGCTTCTTTCAACGTTCATCAAAGTTCATCAAATGATTGCCTTTGTCTTTTTCCGAGAAATGGCCTCTATTACAAAGCCAGATACACTACATTATTCTTATACAAGAAATATTTGTGCACCCTAGATTGCAAAGCCAAGTGCATTTCTTCATATGTTAATAGTGATTGCTCTGTTCTTTCTTTCTTTTTTTCAGAGAGTAGTGATTGCTCTGTTCTTTCACAATGTGTTGTTCGTTATTGCTGGTAGTGCTTCCCTTACGAATATATAATTTTTCTAAATTTTCCAAACTTAAGAGTACTGCGAAAAGCAAACCCAATAGATCCCAACCTTGCTAACTATGAAACCTAAGCTTAAACAAAATCATGCCTTCACAGTATTAGTGGGCGAGAATAACCTAACAAGGAGACGACCAAGCTTGTCGCAAATCCAAAAGAGAGCAAGACGCATCTAGAGCCAAAAATATGAACCCAAACACACCATCTCTTCGCCAAACCCAGCTTTCCTCAGGTTATGGAAGTTATTAACGAAGTTTTTCAATCATCAAACACAATTTTAATCTTACTCTTGTGATTGCATTGGAAATCGCACACTATGCGTAAAACCAGTTTCTTAAACATGGATATATGGGAAACGTTTTGCTTATTAAATTTGGCATACATGGAGATTGATGTTTAACCTAATCCTCTATTTAGAAAAACCTTGTACTTACTTGACAAACTGAGGCAAGTTTTTCTTAATCTCCTTACAAAGTAGGCATGTTCTTTTAATCCCCTACAAAGTATAATGTATGTCGCTAGTGAAATGATGCCCCCATGGGATGGGAACAACAAAACAAATCTTGTCTCTTTTTTTAACAACTGGAATTAAGAGCACTATGTTATCTCTTAATCCCCTTATCCAAAGCCATATAAGACAAGCACGTTAGTCTCTTCCAAGCTCCAAAAGGAATATATCATGGTAGAATCCAAATACATCCATAAAGTGAAACATTGCGTTCATTGATTTCCATTAGGTCGTGCTTACATTTATTGCTCCTTGAGTTGTTTATGGATGTGACACTAGAACATCTCTAATAGATTATTTCAAGCCTATTTTTATTTTTGATAGGATATATTTCTGTAATGAGTAACAGAGTACAATACAATCTATAACTATTTTGTAAATTAGTTGTTGATTTTTATTCGAGGCAACAGTAGCACAATACAACTGCTATCCTTCATCTTTTAAAATATAACCTCAATATTTTATATTACTCAAGTAGATTTTGAATTATGAACTGTAATAGTGATATCCATTCATGTTAAGTTATTGCATATTTTCTTTAATAAATTCAAAATACCAACATAGATAAATACTATGTCCTGGGTTTAAGTGCAAGTATATAAGCATAACACAAAGAGTATTTAGAGCAAACACGATTTATCATATACCATTAGTTTGTTACTAGTGATAGAAGCAACAATATTTGTAGCTATCAAATTCTATCAGCTTGCAAGTGATAATGCCTTCGTAACATATGGTTTTCTTTAAAATACTAACATTATACTCACTAATACTAAAATTTTGAAGATTGTTCTACTAATAGTCAGTTCACCTCCACACATATGCCAATGCACACACAAGTTATACAAAATTTCATTAGAAAGAGATTTCCAGCGAGGTATTATGTGTCCGAGAGTGGAGAAATATCAATGGGAGGGTGTTAGAGCATTAAGGCTTAATGAGTGGTATTTGAAATGAGTTGGTGGAATTTGGAACTTTTCTCAGATCATGATTAAAAAGATGAGATTTAGTGCTATATTAATGTTTATAGACATTAGATGGTACGTGGTTTTAAATGAAGGAACAATGGAGGGAGGTTGAGGTTGAGGGATGTGTGTGAGTCGTAGTAGTTGAAATTGTTGGAGAGGTTAATTGGAAAGATGAGGTTGAGAGGTTGTATTAAGGCTTTTTTACATTAGAATGATGGAGGTGGGTGGGGAAATGGCAAGAATAATGGAGGGAAGTTGAGGTGGAGGGATGTGTCATGGAGTTTGTGTTGAGATTCAACAGAAGATCCTAGTGAAAATGAAGCACCTACACTAGGATGGAGCGTCAAAGTTATTTTTTAGGTGTATGTCTATTTATAGATGTATGTGCAAATTATATTTATAGAATTCATGTCTATTTATAGATGCATGTCTACTATTATTATCCCTTAATATTAGTTGGACAATAAACTATATTCTATTCTCAATGAGCACTTGGAAATAGTTAACTGAAGTGGAAAATCAGGAAGCAAAGGAATTTCGAGTTAACCCGTGTTGGTTGGTGGACATGTGTGTTGACTGTAATTGAGTGATTCGGTTGTAGCAGTAGTTGGACGTGTAGTTATGCAAGTTGTAAAGTAGTTTAACCTTTTTGCTAAGTGACTTAAACTCATGAAGTATTTTAACTGAAGATACACTAGTGAGAGATCAAGTGAATTAATTATTAATTAATTCACAATCAAAGGGTCTCATCAACCGAAGATTTACTATTACTAATCACAGATGCATGTCGATCCAAGACCTAGTTGAGTTCTAGGTGAAAGGGAAGTAAACTATCGCTGGTGAAATTATCCGGCATGAAACCACACACATTGGATGCCCGTGAGGATTTCAGCTACCAAGGTAGGCAAGATTGCATTCATTCAGTGGATTGCGTTAGTTGGAGGCAAGTCGTTCGAGACAAGAAATTGGCTAAGGAACTTGCCAATTTTTGTATGAGAGTATCAAACAATTAGCTCATGTACCGAGAGCTCTTGGATTAGATATTTGTATGTAATTGTTTCATGATCCATGATAATATACAATAGAAGATAGTGGGGTATTTAGCTATAATCTTTCCTGTGAATTATCTCGTGTTGTGTGTGATTGATCTTTCTTCATGATATTGTAATTAGCGATTGTGTTTTAAATTTCTGCAAAGATTTGTAGAAGTGATTATGTATTTAATAGTAGCATATTGTTAGATCAGGAGAATCCAGGACATATGTGTATTTTGTATAATTTCTACATGGTATCAGAGCACAGTAAATTGCAGTAGTGAAGCAGGAGCTGAGTTCGTTGGTGGAAAGAATTCGAATTTGCATAAAGAATTTCTTGGTGCTACAACTGATTCAAGATCGAAATGGATTTCAATGGTTTGAGGTTAGAGTATGAACTTGAGGGCAGCTCGAACTACATTGCTTGGAAGGACGGAATGGAGGTAGTACTCGAAGACAATGGCTTGAAGGAATTCACTAACAATGATGTTCCTAAGCCTGCTTCGTTAGATGCTGCCAATCTTGATGCATGACAAAAGAAAGTGGTAAAGGCGAGGAGGATCTTGTTGGAGGGAGTACGAGACTACATTGTCTCAAGCCTCCATGGTAAAGCCACACCATATTCTATGTGGAAGGCTTTAACGAATCTATTCCAAAGCAGCAGGGACCATAGGAAATTGGTGCTCAAAGATAAACTCAGGAAGATCAAGATGGAAAAGGGCGAAAACATTCCAAAGTATCTCACGAAGTTTGTCCAATGTTGGGATGAACTGGAGATCCGAATTTATGTAGGAATGCAATAGAATACACATATAGCCATAGATACAGATATGCAGTTGAAATAATGCTTCATTTTATTATAATCAAATGACTGAAATAAAATAGCTAGGGCGCTAGTAGCGTATCTCTGAGAAGAGATGTGGCGGCTACAGGCCTTTGAACTATGTTACAGAACTGAAATTTGTTTACAGACAGAATGTAAATAAACAGGTAGGGCGCTGGTAGGCTTATCTCTGAGAAAATATGTGGCGGCTAGAGGCCTCCAAACTGTGTTACAAAACAAATGACTGAAACATGCTTACAGGAATAATAGAAATGAGTGGGCGAGGGCACTGGTAGCATATCCCTAAGAAGAGTTGTGACAGCTACATGCCTCTTCATTGTGTTACAATGAGGCCCGAAGGCCTATTTATTGTTGAGAAACAAAGTAAAACCCAAAATGTCCAAAAGCCTAACCCTAGGAGATGAAGCGCCAAAACTGTGGGCCCCGTTTGGGTAAATTAGTCTTCCAACTTCCCAGGGACATAACTTTGGCATATGATCTCTGTTTGACGCGCTCAATAGCTCGTTAGAAATATCTATTCGAGGACTACAAATTTTGAGTGAGCAACATGGGATGGGTCCATGGACCCATTTTGCTCCCGATTTTCCCAAAAAATGATGTTTAGGGCCTCAAAACGGCTACGGAAGTTCAGGACCTGAAAAACTGCTAAAAATAGTAAGCTGTGCTGCAACTTAAAAATGGAAAGAAATGATGGTAGGTGTTCAAATGGAATAGGTGGGTGGCCACCAATATCCACCTGGATCATCAAGGCCCCAAAACCACTTCGGGAGTGTAGGACCCGAAAACCTGCTAAAAATAGTAAGCTGCTGAAAGTGAAGAACTGAATGAATTGATGGTGTGGGTCCAAATGGAATAGGTGGGTGGCCAACGATATCCACCTGGATCATTCCTCCCTGCTTAGGAAGCAATGGTCCCCATTGCGTTAAGTTCATCCATGGGGGGGAAATTCTACTGAACTTAGTATTGGATTTGTCTAGGATGTCGCAGACCTGTTGGTGGACGTGCTGGATGTAGATGTGCCGCCGATGGGCAGCCGTTGAAGGATCTGGGAAAATTTATTCATCATCATGTTCCTCTGTTTCTCGAGGGCCTCCCCAAGCAATATTTTGATAGGATCTCCTGCTCCCTTGTCTTTCTTTCCTTCTGCCATGTGGGGTCGTCGAGGTTTGCGAGGCTAATCTTGTAATGGTTCAACCAGATCGAGCCCGAACTCCTTATATCCTGACCATGCTGGGGACAAGCAAAGAAAAACAAAGAAAGAGCAAACCGCTCTGATACCACTGATCTGGATTTATGCAGGAACGCAACAGAATACACATATAGCCATAGATACAGAGATGCGGTGGAAATAATGCTTCATTTTATTATAATCAAATGACTGAAAATAAATTAGCTAGGGTGCTGGGAGCGTATCTCTGAGAAGAGATGTGGTGGCTATAGGCCTTTGAACTGTGTTACAGAACTAAAATTTGTTTACATAATGTGAATAAATAGCTAGGGCATTGGTAGGCTTATCTCTGAGAAGAGATGTGGCGGCTACAGGCCTCCGAATTGTATTACAAAACAAATGACTGAAACATGCTTACAGGAATAATAGAAATAAGCGGGCGAGGGCACTGGTAGCGTATCCCTGAGAAGAGATGTGACGGCTAGAGGCCTCTCCACTGTGTTACAATGAGGCTTAAAGGCCTATTTATTGTTGATAAACAATGTAAAACCCGAAACGTCCAAAAACCTAACCCTAGGAGATGAAGCACCAAAACTGTGGGCCCCGTTTGGGTAAATTGGTGTTTCAACTTCACGGGGATGTAACTTTGGTATAAGATCTCCGTTTGACGCGCTCAATAGCTTGTTAGAAATATCTATCTGAGGATCTGTCCATGGACCCATGTTGGTCTTAGTTTTCCCAAAAAACGTTGTTTAGGGCCTCAAAACGGCTCCGGAAGTTCAGGACCCAAAAAACCGCTAAAAATAGTAAGTTGTGCTACAACTTAAAAATGGAAAGAACTGATGGTTGGGGTTCAAATGGAATAGGTGGGTTGCCAACAATATCCACCTAGTTCATCAAGGCCCTAAAATGACTCTGGGAGTGTAGGACCCGAAAATCTGCTAAAAATAGTAAGCTGCTGGAAGTGAAGAACTGATTGAGTTGATGGTGTGGGTCCAAATGGAATAGGTGGGTGGCCACCGATATCCACCTGGATCATTCCTCCCTCCTTAAGAAGCAATGGTCCCCTTTGCGTTAAGTTCCTCCATGGGGGGGGAAATTCTACTGAACTTGGTATTGGATTTCTCCATGATGTCACAGACCTGTTGGTGGACGTGCTAGATGTAGATGTGTCGCTGATGGGCAGTCATTAAAAGATTTGGGAAAAGTTATCCATCATCGCATTCCTCTGTTTCTCGAGGGCCTCCCCAAGAAATATTTTGATAGGATCTCCTGCTCCCTCGTCTTTCTTTCCTTCCACCATGGGGGATCGTTGGGGTTTGCGAGGCTGATCTTGCAATGGTTCAACCAGATCGAGCCCAAAATCCTTATGCCCTGACCGCATTGGGGACAGGAAAATAAAAAGAAAGAAAGAGTAGACCGCTTTGATACCACTGATTCGGATTTATGCAGAAACGCAACAGAATACACATATAGACATAGATACAGAGATGCAGCGGAAATAATGCTTCATTTTATTATAATCAAATGACTGAAATAAACTAGCTAGGGCACTGGTAGCGTATCTCTGAGAAGAGATGTGATGGCTACAGGCCTTAGAACTGTGTTACAGAACTGAAATTTGTTTATAGAAAAAATGTAAATAAACAGCTAGGGCGCTGGCAGGCTTATCTCTGAGAAGAGATGTGGCGGCTACATCCTTTCGAACTGTGTTACAAAACAAATGATTGAAACATGCTTACAGGAATAATAGAAATGAGCGGGCGAGGGAACTGGTAGCGTATCCCTGAGAAGAGATGTGACGGCTACAGGCCTCTCCATTGTGTTACAATGAGGCTTGAAGGCCTACTTATTGTTGAGAAACAAAGTAAAACCCGAAACATCCAAAAACCTAACCCCAAGAAATGAAGTGCCAAAACTGTGGGCCCCGTTTTCATAAATTGGTGTTTCAAATTCCTGGGGACGTAACTTTGGCATACGATCTCTGTTTGACGCGCTCAATAGCTTGTTAGAAATATCTATCCAAGGACTACAAATTTTGAGTGAGAAACATGGGTCAATGGGTCCATGGACCCATGTTGCTCCTGGTTTTCCCAAAAACGACGTTTAGGGCTTCAAAACGGCTACGAAATTTGAGGACCCGAAAAACTGCTAAAAATAGTAAGTTATGCTGTAACTTAAAAATGGAAAGAACTTATGGTGGGGGTTCAAATGGAATAGGTGGTGTTGGAACGGGGGTTCCTAGCCCTAATTTTGTCCAGTTTTGCAATATTTTTGTAATATTTGTTCTAGCGAAGGGGATTTGGGTTGGGCAAAACCCCCAATGGATTGTAATGGGTCAAAAGGGTAGACCTAGGATCTACAAACCATGGTTTGTGGAACATAGGATAGCACAGGCTAAGGTGCTATTAATAGATGGGTAGATCAAGTCTAGAATAAGGCTAAGGTTGATTAATGCTAGTTGCGAACTGTTGAGATCTATTTTGGGTTGTAATTGGGTAAGGACTCCGGTTGGCTGTGTGTGCGGAGATGGATCCCACTGGCTGTGTGTGCGGGTTAGGAATTGGATCTGTAAGTGGATTTTGGAGTTAATGAATGATAAATATGTTTGGTCACATCTCTATTATAGACTGGTTACATTCTTGATGTTACAATGATTTAGTTTGATTAATATTGATGCGCACGTGGATGTGAAGGTGTTACTGAGATCTGATTAGTAATAGTTGCTTATGATATCTGTGGTTTGTGACCTTCTCCCTCTACACGTGCACTGTTAAAGGTTTTGCGATAAGATTTCCTCTGCGCAAATCTGATAGATCTTAACAAGGCCGCCTCTATTAACTCTCTTTCTCTCTTGGTTGGTGGGACATGCAGGTTGACTTAGTTGTAATTGAGTGATTCGAAGTTGTAGCAGAGTTGGAAGTGCAGTTTTGCAAGTTGTAAAGTAGTTTAACTCAGTTAAGTGACTTAAACTCAGTTGTGCTATTTGTAACTGAAGATACACTAGTGAGAGATCAAGTGAATTAATTATTAATTAATTCACAATCAGTGGTCTCACATGCAACTGAAGATTTACTATTACGAACTGCATGCATGTCAGATCCAGTGGAGACCCAGTTGAGTTCTAGGTGAAAGGGAAGTAAACTATTAGTTGTGACATTATCCGGTTGTACACATGCAGCCACACACACATTGGATGTGCCCGTGAGGATTTCACAGTCAAGGTAGGCAAGATTGCATTCATTCAGGGATTGCGCAGTGGAGGCATGCTGTCTGGAGACAGTAAATTGGCTAAGGAACTTGCCAATTTTTGTATGAGAGTATCAAACAATTAGCTCATGTATTGAGAGCTCTTGGATTAGATATTTGTATGTAATTGTTTCATGATCCATGATATAATATACAATAGAAGATAGTGGGGTATTTAGCTATAAGCTTTCCCTGGTCAATTATCTATGTTGTGTGTGATTGATCTTTCTTCATGATATTGTAATTGGTGATTGTGTTTTAAATTTCCGCAAAGATTTGTAGAAGTGATTATGTATTTAATAGTAGCATATTGTTAGATCAGGAGAATCTAGGACATATGTGTATTTTGTATAATTTCTACATGGTATCAGAGCACTGGAAATTGCAGTAGTGAAGCAGGAGCTGAGTTTGTTGGTGGAAAGAATTCGAATTTGCATAAAGAATTTATTGGTGCTACAACTGATTCAAGATCGAAATGGCTTTCAATGGTTTGAGGTTAGAGTATGCATTCGAGGGCAGCTCGAACTACATTTCTTGGAAGGACAGGATGGAGGTAGTACTCGAAGACAATGGCTTGAAGGAATTCACTGACAATGATGTTCCTAAGCCTGCTTCATCAAATGCTGCCAATCTTGATGCATGGCAAAAGAAAGTGGCAAAGGCAAGGAGGATCCTGTTGGAGGGAGTACGAGACTACATTGTCTCAAGCCTCCATGGTAAAGCCACACCATATGCTATGTGGAAGGCTTTAACGAATCTATTCCAAAGCAGCAGGGACCATAGGAAATTGGCGCTCAAAGATAAACTCAGGAAGATCAAGATGGAAAAGGGCGACAACATTCCAAAGTATCTCACGAAGTTTGTCCAATGTTGGGATGAACTGGTGATCCGGATTTATGCAGGAATGCAATAGAATACACATATAGCCATAGATACAGATATGCGGTTGAAATAATGTTTCATTTTATTATAATCAAATGACTGAAATAAACTAGCTAGGGCGCTAGTAGCGTATCTCTGAGAAGAGATGTGGCGGCTACAGGCCTTTGAACTATGTTACAGAACTGAAATTTGTTTACAGACAGAATGTAAATAAACAGGTAGGGCACTGGTAGGCTTATCTCTGAGAAAAGATGTGGTGGTTAGAGGCCTCCAAATTGTGTTACAAAACAAATGACTGAAACATGCTTACAGGAATAATAGAAATGAGCGGGCGAGGGCACTGGTAGCATATCCCTAAGAAGAGATGTGACAGCTACATGCCTCTTCATTGTGTTACAATGAGGCCTGAAGGCCTATTTATTGTTGAGAAACAATGTAAAACTTGAAACGTCCAAAAGCCTAACCCTAGGAGATGAAGCGCCAAAACTGTGGGCCCTATTTGGGTAAATTGGTGTTTCAACTTCCCAAGGACATAACTTTGGCATATGATCTCTGTTTGACGCGCTTAATAGCTCGTTAGAAATATCTATTCGAGGACTACAAATTTTGAGTGAGCGACATGGGATGGGTCCATGGACCCATTTTGCTCCCGGTTTTCCCAAAAAATGATGTTTAGGGCCTCAAAACGGCTACGGAAGTTTAGGACCTAAAAAAATGCTAAAAATAGTAAGCTATGCTGCAACTTAAAAATGGAAAGAAATGATGGTGGGTGTTCAAATGGAATAGGTGGGTGGCCACCAATATCTGGACCCGAAAACCTGCTAAAAATAGTAAGTTGCTCAAAGTGAAGAACTAAATGAATTGATGGTGTGGGTCCAAATGGAATAGGAGGGTGGCCAGCGATATCCACTTGGATCATTCCTCCCTCCTTAGGAAGCAATGGTCCCCATTGCGTTAAGTTCCTCCATGGGTGGGGGGGGGGGGGATTCTGCTGAACTTAGTATTGGATTTGTCTAGGATGTCGTAGACCTATTGGCAGACGTGTTGGATGTAGATGTGCCGTCGATGGGTAACCATTGAAGGATCTGGGAAAAGTTATCCATCATCGCGTTCCTCTATTTCTCAAGGGCCTCCCCAAGCAATATTTTGATAGGATCTCCTGCTCCCTTGTCTTTCTTTCCTTCTGCCATGGGGGGTCGTCGGGGTTTGCGAGGCTGACCTTGTAATGGTTAAACCAAATCGAGCCCGAACTCCTTATATCCTGACCACGCTGGGGATAGGCAAAGAAAAACAGAGAAAGAGCAGACCGCTTTGATACCACTAATCCGGATATATGCAGGAACGCAACAGAATACACATATAGCCATAGATACAGAGGTGCGGCGAAAATAATGCTTCATTTTATTATAATCAAATGACTGAAAATAAATTAGCTAGGGCGCTGGTAGCGTATCTCTGAGAAGAGATGTGGCGGCTACAGGCCTTTGAACTGTGTTACAGAACTGAAATTTATTTACATAATGTAAATAAATAGCTAGGCCGCTGATAGGCTTATCTCTGAGAAGAGATGTGGCGGCTACAGGCCTCCGAATTGTGTTACAAAACAAATGATTGAAACATGCTTACAGGAATAATAGAAATAAGCGGGCGAGGGAACTGGTAGCGTATCCCTGAGAAGAGATGTGACAGCTAGAGGCCTCTCCACTGTGTTACAATGAGGCTTAAAGGCCTATTTTTTGTTGATAAACAATGTAAAACCCGAATTGTCCAAAAACCTAACCCTAGGAGATGAAGCGCCAAAACTGTGGGCCACGTTTGGGTAAATTGGTGTTTCAACTTCACGAGGATGTAACTTTGGTATACAATCTCCGTTTGACACGCTCAATAGCTTGTTAGAAATATCTATCCGAGGATCTGTCCATGGACCCATGTTGGTCTTAGTTTTCCCAAAAAACGTTGTTTAGGGCCTCAAAACGGCTTCGGAAGTTCAGGACCCAAAAAACCGCTAAAAATAGTAAGTTGTGCTACAACTTAAAAATGGAAAGAACTGATGGTTGGGTTCAAATGGAATAGGTGGGTTGACAACAATATCCACCTGGTTCATCAAGGCCCCAAAACGGCTCTGGGAGTGTAGGACCCGAAAACCTGCCAAAAATAGTAAGCTGCTGGAAGTGAAGAACTGAATGAGTTGATGGTGTGGGTCCAAACGGAATAGGTGGGTGGCCACCGATATCCACCTGGATCATTCCTCCCTCCTTAAGAAGCAATGGTCCCCATTGCATTAAGTTCCTCCATGGGGGGGAAAATTATACTGAACTTGGTATTGGATTTCTCCATGATGTCACAGACTTGTTGGTGGACGTGCTAGATGTAGATGTGTCACCGATGGGCAGTTGTTGAAAGATCTGGGAAAAGTTATCCATCATCGCATTCCTCTGTTTCTCGAGGGCCTCCCCGAGAAATATTTTGATAGGATCTCCTGCTCCCTCGTCTTTCTTTCCTTCTGCCATGGGGGATCGTCGGGGTTTGCGAGGCTGATCTTGCAATGGTTCAACCAGATCGAGCCCAAAATCCTTATACCCTGACCGCATTGGGGACAGAAAAATAAAAACAAAGAAAGAGAAGACCACTCTGATACCACTGATTTAGATTTATGCAGAAACGAAACAGAATACACATATAGACATAGATACAGAGATGCAGCGGAAATAATGCTTCATTTTATTATAATCAAATGACTGAAATAAACTAGCTAGGGCACTGGTAGCGTATCTCTGAGAAGAGATGTGACGGCTACAGGCCTTAGAACTGTGTTACAGAACTGAAATTTGTTTACAGAAAAAATGTAAATAAACAGCTAGGGCGCTGGCAGGCTTATCTCTGAGAAGAGATGTGGCGGCTACATCCTTCTGAACTGTGTTACAAAACAAATGACTGAAACATGCTTACAGTAATAATAGAAATGAGCGGGCGAGGGCATTGGTAGCGTATCCCTGAGAAGAGATGTGACGGCTACAGGCCTCTCCATTGTGTTACAATGAGGCTCGAAGGCCTACTTATTATTGAGAAACAATGTAAAACCCGAAACGTCCAAAAACCTAACCCTAGGAGATGAAGCGCCAAAACTATGGGCCCCGTTTTCATAAATTGGTGTTTCAAATTCCCGGGGATGTAACTTTGGCATACGATCTCCGTTTGACGCGCTCAATAGCTCGTTAGAAATATCTATCCAAGGACTGCAACTTTTGAGTGAGAAACATGGGTTAATGGGTCCATGGACCCATGCTGCTCCTGGTTTTCCCAAAAACGACGTTTAGGGCCTCAAAACGGCTACGAAAGTTGGGGACCCGAAAAACTGCTAAAAATAGTAAGTTATGCTGTAACTTAAATATGGAAAGCACTGATGGTGGGGTTTCAAATGGAATAGGTGGTGTTGGAACGGGGGTTCCTAGCCCTAATTTTGTCCAGTTTTGCAATATTTTTGTAATATTTGATCTAGCGAAGGGGGTTTGGGTTGGGCAAAACCCCCAATGGATTGTAATGGGTCAAAAGGGTAGACCTAGGATCTGCAAACCATGGTTTGTGGACCATAGGATAACACAGGATAAGGTGCTATGAATAGATGGGTAGATCAAGTCTAGAACAAGGCTAAGGTTGATAAATGCTAGTTGCAAACTGTTGAGATCTATTTTGGGTTGTAATTGGGTAAGGACTCCGGTTGGCTGTGTGCGCGGGTTAGGAATTGGATCTATAAGTGGATTTTGGAGCTAATGAATGATAAATATGTTTGGTCACATCTCTGTTATAGACTGGTTACGTTCTTGATGTTACAATGATTTAGTTTGATTAATATTGATGTGCACGTGGATGCGAAGGCATTACTGAGATCTGATTAGTAATAGTTGCTTATGATATCTGTGGTTTTTGACCTTCTCCCTCTACACGTACATTGTTAAAGGTTTTGTGATAAGATTTTCTCTGCGCAAATCTGATAGATCTTAACAAGGCCGCCTTTATTAACTCTCTTTCTCTTGGGGTACGGAAACCTGGTTCCAGCACCCTCCCATACTACTTTGGGTGAGACCTTGGCTTGTGCAAGCAAGTCATTGCTGAAAGGGCCAGTAGTATAGGGGTTTGTTGGCAAACCTTAAATCCAAACCTGGGTCAGGACCCCTCAAGCCAACAAATGGTTCTGTTGCCGGGACCGGGGGAATTTTGAGCGAAATAGGGTAATGCCACGAGGTCAGTGGTGGCTTGAGAAATATGAGCTTGAAGACTGGTTCGAAAAACAAATCCAGGAATTTTCCTTGAAAGAGAATCGGAGTACAAGGTTGACTGCCGAAGAGTGGAAAAACAAGTATATCTTTACCGAAGTATATGATATTTTCTTTGTAACCTTCGCGCACGAACTACAGGAGTGGTTAGCAAGGTTAGCGGAGTTCCAGACCTATGGGAAGGACGATCAGGTTATGCAGTGGACTCCTAAACTGATCCAACAATTGGAAAGGGCTGATAAAAAAATCACCCGGACTGTAGATCACTAGGTGGATAATTTTTTGGGAGGATTTGTAATGGAATTCGCAGTTGATCAATCCGTGTCTTATTCTGAAGCTGAGCGGAGGTTCTTTGAAGGGTTCAGAGGCAAGTTTTTGAAAACGTTGCTGCTACTAATTAAGATACTATTGTGTGAAAAAGGTGTGTTTTGCAGCCACACCACGTGAATTACCTACGATCAGAACGGAAGTACAACACGAAGCGGAAAATTACAGGGTTAACCAAGAAGGGGACATAACGGTATATCCTAAGAGAGCCACTTACGCACGCAGAAACTAGTCCTCTGGTTACCCCGCAGTCAAAACTGCGCAAGGGCAAGAACTCTCCTACCCCACCACCACCACTGGAAGATGAAATGGCCACACACATGAAGCTACCTACCTTTAAGGGCGTGGGGGACGAGGACATGGACTGATTCTGGTTCGTAGCAGAATCAGTATGGACTGCGCAGAATGCTGCTAGCAGTGCTGTAAAAAGGGCACAACTATCCCTAGCCTTTGAGGGAAGAGCCTTGGATTGGTTCATGGGGTACGTTGGCCAACACACGGATCTGTCAATACAGGAGATTAAGGACGCCTTAAAACTACAGTTTCGGAAGCCGAAGTCCTATGCTCAACTGGTGATCGACTTTAAAGACTTCTGTTAGGGACTCTCAGAATCAGTATGGGAGGCCGATCAGTGGATAGAGAAAGTTATCAGGGATGGGGATTTTAAGTACGAGGATAGCATTAGGGGAATTTTGAGGTCTAAAATGGGCCTCCTAAGGAAATTATAAAATAATAGTGGAAAAAATCAAATAAGATTTGATGACATCATCAAATTTTAGAGGGAAAAATGAAAAAACTACTTTTTCAACTCATATTTTCTACTTATCTCCCAAATTTTTTACTCAAATTTCAAGTGAGAGTACTCGTTGGATGCGAAATTTAATTCCTCATCCAAGGAGTACCCATGTTGCATACTTTCGATGGGTCCTACTACACGAAAAATGAGAAATACATAAAAAATGTGATTGTAATCACGTTTTTTTTATGTATTTTTCATTTTTCATGTAGCAGGGTTCATCGAAAGTATGCAACATGGGTACTCCTTGGATGAGGAATAAAATTTTTCATTCAATGAGTACTCCCACTCGAAATTTGAGTAAAAATTTTGGGAGATAAGTTGAAAAGACGAGTTGAAAAAGTAGTTGTATTATTTTATTATTTTTTAATATTTTTACCCTTTTATTTAAAAAATGGTAAATCATCCCCCATGGTTGACATCATCATCTTGAATCATATTGGTTGTTATAAAGTTTATTTTTGTTGTACATTTTTCTTTTGAGGCCCATTTTAGACCTCAAAATTCCCCTAATGACAACACAAAGAATGGTTCATTGCCATGTTATTACCTCACCTGCGCAGATCCATGTGTCAGCAGACGATTGACACACAAGGCCCTAGAAATTTCCATGAACCTAGAAGTTGCGCCAAGGGATGATGCCTAGTTTGAGGTGCAGCAGATCCAGGGCTAGTTGGAGGCAATGCACCTGGAAATCCAAAATCTACAAAAAGAACTGGGAAAAGAAGCCAGCACAAACATCTGGTGCATACGGTGCAGAGTGTCAGGCCACACCAAGGATCAGTGTCCTCTTCTATTAGACTACATGCAGGCTGGGGGACCTAACCCATTACGCCCCAAAGAGGTGGCGGGACCAAGCAACCCTACGTTATGGTGTGCTGGCTATCAAGTAGTTGGAATGCATGATACAAACCATTGTCCCCGACTCGTTGCATATGTCTCGGAGTTGAAGCAATAGTGGTGCAAATTATTCTCATCTGTAGGACATGAGGAGCACAACTGTTGGAAATATGATTTGATGATAGATAGAGGAAACCTGTATAGGGTACAAGCTGACCCGTCCACACCACTATCTCCCTTTGGACGAGGAGGCTCCCTACCAAGAGGCTGAGGGGAGGGAAGAGGTGGAAGCACAGGACGGGGAAGATGACAACTAATCTGTTATAACTGTGGAGAGGTGGTACACTTCGCAAGGGACTGTCTGAACCCTACACGACAACCTTGCAGGTATTGCAGGCAGTTGGATCATGTGATCAAAGATTGTCCTGTACTGACAACCAAGATGTAAGAAAAATAACAAACACTGATGCAGAATGTGAAAAGGGTTAAGGCGAAACCGCGCGATGAGGGGCCTAGTATTAACATAATTATGCGTAGTGGCATGACCATGGGAGGAGTTGAGGAAAAATCCGCAGCCGAACCACTTATCAGAAAAGCAGCTGACAAAACGGAAAGCCTAGACTTACAGAAAGAAAAAGAAACCTTCCTTGAAGCTGGAAAATAATTTACCAAAAATGAGGTATCTACTTCCAAGACCCCAACGGACCTAAAAGCAGACGAAGAAGTGAAGCTGTTCCTACATGCATGTATGAAGTTACTACGCAACCATAAGGCAGTCGAGAACCTCCAAGCATTGATAGACAATTGCACAGAAAATATTGCCCCACCAACAAAAGTAAGAGATGTCAACAAAATTTATAAGCATAAGAAGAGGACTGGTCAGGAAATGGGCTAACTGCACAGATTGGAGATTATGAAATGGATCAGGTCATCCTTGATCCAGGATCTAACACAAATGTCCTACCTAAACAGGCTTGGCAGAGGATAGGATTGGGCTATCGACATGGGAGGCATTATCAACTTAAAAAGGCGAACCATGGTTTTTGAAAACGAGGGTACGCGAGTAATAGTCCCTCTAGATCTGGCAGAGGGTGAGCTGTATACAGAGCTAGTGCACAAAGGGGATGATGTTGATCGGATGTACAATCTAACTGCCCAGAACGAGGATTGGATCAACCCTACCACTGATGGCGTAATTTTTTGGGAGAAGGACAACGAATGTCTCTCTGACTCGGACAGTGAAATAGAAATATGGCAGAACCAGTTGTATGACGTATCTGCGCTACGATGTCTGAAGATCACAAAGAGTTTCCATTGCATCTCCTCAGAGGTAAGAGAGTTTCTCTATTTTGATTATTCTCGTAGTGTTAGGGATTTTCTTAGAGAATTTGAAGCAGAAGTCCCAAGGGAACAGAGGATGTGGGCGCTTAACCTGGCTATGTGTGCGACTCCTGCGCGGTGGTGGGAAACTCATAAGTGGACTTTCTAGGGTTGGGAGGAATGTTGCAGAATGTTAATCCTAATATTCGAACCTCCATTAAACCTACCTATGGTGTTTTTCCTCGGCCGCAGGGACCCGCGCAAGCATTTGTCGGTATGGATGGAAGCATGGTGCAAAAGGACTTGAGACGAATGGGTCCACATGTTTATCCATGCCTTGGGACCTATCCCCACCACATGGTATTTGGATGCAAAGCTCAACTAGCGCACTCGCCACTAGGATACTATGAGGGAATATTTTTTGGGGACGTTCGGATTGATAGGCGGGACTGAGAAATTAGACGAAGCCCTGTAGGACATAGATGCTCTAGCGTTTGGTGACTCGTGCCCTCACATAAAATGTGGGGAACCAGCTTGGGATGCGCAGATGCAGGATATTTCCAACTGTCGGAATCTATCCATGGAAGAGTATGATGAGGACCCACGAAATATCACTATCTCGGAGTCTGAGGGTGAACGTGCAGTTGTTAGACCCCCATTACAAGCATTAGACGTGACTAAGTGTTACACAACATTTTGTCACTGTCCCTACAATCCCCATCCTGCACATTGGAGGCTCATTTCTGTGACCAAAATAAAGTGTCATGCCTTGCAAATACCATCATTGCATCCCTTGCCATGAGGACAACATCCCTTCTGTTGAAATTTTTATGAGCAGACCATCACAAACACATGTTTTTGCCTTGGCACTAGTAGACCATTATTCCCTCGCGCCGATGAGAAAATTAACACTAGGCCTTGCACCCATTGGCACTCTGTCCCAGTGGGCTACCCAAGCCAACCTATTTATGGAATGTTTTTTAAAAATAGAGGCAAAATTTCCATCATAACAACTTCGTGGGCGAGTCATCTGGAGTGGTTCGACTGAATAACCACAACCTCCCTCCTTTGGCCTCTTATTTTCACCTTTTGGGGAAACCTCCCCAAGGGATAAGGCCTCCCTTCCACTATTGTAGGGATCCCAACCTCCTCCTCTCCCTCTATAAATATAAACATCTTCCATTGATGAGCTAGCTGAACTGAACATATTATAGCTGAAATGCTGAAGAGATTCCTATACATTTTGCTAGAAAAGATAGAACAGAAGAGGCCCTTATTGAGAGAGCTTAGGCTCGTGCCTTCATCCCGTCTGAATTCCCTGACGATTCATCGAGACATGCTTCGACTGAACCCCGTTGAAGGAGGGTGCAACGTTAAGGCTCCAGTTGTAACTCTTTATTCTATTAATACATATACATGACTATTGTTTGGTTCCCATATTGCATTAATGTGTTTTATTTGATGCAATATGCTTAACCCTCCTTGATTGGTTAGTAATTATGAATGAGATCATTGTTTTGTATGCTTATCTTGTTTGTTGATCTTCGTGCAGGTATCCGAGCAATGTTGTGGAAGGATTGTGACCCGTCGGAGCAGAGATCAATAGGCCACCACCACTACAACAAATTTGGCGTTGGACTTCAAGTAGGCCAATATACTTTGTCCTTTTCATTCATTAATTAGGAACCTACACTTTAGCTTGTCCCTTTTTTACTAGACCCAATCTAGGGCTAGAGGGATCGTCTCTGTCCATAGAGAGGATTTACCTGCATAACAAATTGGCGACTCCGCTGGGCAGCAATGTGAGTTTGTCGTTTCATCCTTGTCAAGTCGACTTCGGTCGTTTTCTTGCTTGTATGTCTTTTCTGACTTGATTGATTGTTTAGAATCCTCTTGTTTAGCTCCAGAGTGTCAAGATTGACCTCTGCTCACTATTTTTCCCATTTTCCCATAGATATCCGGCTTGGCTCGCTTTTTGTTTGAACAGTCGCACCAATTGGCGCTTCTTGCTTTTGTTGCAACAAGCAACAAAAACAGATGTATTGGATTTGTTTAGGATGTCGCAGACCTGTTGGTGGATGTGATGGATGTAGATGTGCCGCCGATGGGCAGCCGTTGAAGGATCTGGGAAAATTTATTCATCATCATGTTCCTCTGTTTCTCGAGGGCCTCCCCAAGCAATATTTTGATAGGATCTCCTGCTCCCTTGTCTTTCTTTCCTTCTGCCATGTGGGGTCGTCGGGGTTTGCGAGGCTGACCTTGTAATGGTTCAACTAGATCGAGCCCGAACTCCTTATATCCTGACCATGCTCGGGACAAGCAAAGAAAAATAGAGAAAGAGCAGACCGCTCTGATACCACTGATCCGTATTTATGCAGGAACGTAACAGAATACACATATAGCCATAGATACAGAGATGCGGTGGAAATAATGCTTCATTTTATTATAATCAAATGACTGAAAATAAATTAGCTAGGGCGCTGGTAGCGTATCTCTGAGAAGAGATGTGGTGGCTACAGGCCTTTGAACTGTGTTACAGAACTAAAATTTGTTTACATAATGTGAATAAATAGCTAGGGCGCTGGTAGGCTTATCTCCGAGAAGAGATGTGGCAGTTATAGGCCTCCGAGCTGTATTACAAAACAAATGACTGAAACATGCTTACAGGAATAATAGAAATAAGCGGGCGAGGGCACTGGTAGCATATCCCTGAGAAGAGATGTGACGGCTAGAGGCCTCTCAACTGTGTTACAATGAGGCTTAAAGGCCTATTTATTGTTGATAAACAATGTAAAACCCGAAATGTCCAAAAACCTAACCCTAGGAGATGAAGCACCAAAACTGTGGGCCCCGTTTGGGTAAATTGGTGTTTCAACTTCACGGGGATGTAACTTTGGTATACGATCTCCGTTTGATGCGCTCAATAGCTTGTTAGAAATATCTATCTGAGGATCTGTCCATGGACCCATGTTGGTCTTAGTTTTCCCAAAAAACGTTGTTTAGGGCCTCAAAACGACTTCGGAAGTTCAGGACCCAAAAAACTGCTAAAAATAGTAAGTTGTGCTACAACTTAAAAATGGAAAGAACTGATGGTGGGGGTTCAAATGGAATAGGTGGGTTGCTAACAATATCCACCTAGTTCATCAAGGCCCCAAAATGACTCTGGGAGTGTAGGACCCGAAAATCTGCTAAAAATAGTAAGCTGCTGGAAGTGAAGAACTGAATGAGTTGATGGTGTGGGTCCAAATGGAATAGGTGGGTGGCCACCGATATCCACCTAGATCATTCCTCCCTCCTTAAGAAGCAATGGTCCCCATTGCGTTAAGTTCCTCCATGGGGGGGGAAATTCTACTGAACTTGGTATTGGATTTCTCCATGATGTCGCAGACCTGTTGGTGGACGTGCTAGATGTAGATGTGTCACTGATGGGCAGTCATTAAAAGATATGGGAAAAGTTATCCATCATCGCATTCCTCCGTTTCTCGAGGGCCTCCCCGAGAAATATTTTGATAGGATCTCCTGCTCCCTCATCTTTCTTTCCTTCCACCATGGGGGATCGTCGGGGTTTGCGAGGCTGATCTTGCAATGGTTCAACCAGATCGAGCCCAAAATCCTTATGCCCTAACCGCATTGGGGATAGGAAAATAAAAAGAAAGAAAGAGTAGACCAATTTGATACCACTGATTCAGATTTATGCAAAAACGCAACAGAATACACATATAGACATAGCTACAGAGATGCAGCGGAAATAATGCTTCATTTTATTATAATCAAATGACTGAAATAAACTAGCTAGGGCACTGGTAGCGTATCTCTGAGAAGAGATGTGATGGCTACAGGCCTTAGAACTGTGTTACAGAACTGAAATTTGTTTATAGACAAAATGTAAATAAACAGCTAGGGCGCTGGCAGGCTTATCTTTGAGAAGAGATGTGGCGGCTACATCCTTCCGAACTGTGTTACAAAACAAATGACTGAAACATGCTTACAAGAATAATAGAAATGAGCGGGCGAGGGAACTGGTAGCGTATCCATAAGAAGAGATGTGACGGCTACAGGCCTACTTATTGTTGAGAAACAATGTAAAACCCGAAACGTCCAAAAACCTAACCCTAGGAAATGAAGTGCCAAAACTGTGGGCCCCGTTTTCATAAATTGGTGTTTCAAATTCCTAGGGACGTAACTTTGGCATACGATCTCCATTTGATGCGCTCAATAGCTCGTTAGAAATATCTATCCAAGGACTACAAATTTTGAGTGAGAAACATGGGTCAATGGGTCCATGGACCCATGTTGCTCCTGGTTTTCCCAAAAACGACGTTTAGGGCCTCAAAACGGCTACAAAATTTGAGGACCCGAAAAACTGCTAAAAATAGTAAGTTATGCTGTAACTTAAAAATGGAAAGAACTTATGGTGGGGGTTCAAATGGAATAGGTGGTGTTGGAACGGGGGTTCCTAGCCCTAATTTTGTCCAGTTTTGCAATATTTTTGTAATATTTGATCTAGCGAAGAGGGTTTGGGTTGGGCAAAACCCCCAATGGATTGTAATGGGTCAAAAGGGTAGACCTAGGATCTACAAACCATGGTTTGTGGACCATAGGATAACACAGGCTAAGGTGCTATTAATAGATGGGTAGATCAAGTCTAGAATAAGGCTAAGGTTGATTAATGCTAGTTGCGAATTGTTGAGATCTATTTTGGGTTGTAATTGGGTAAGGACTCCGGTTGGTTGTGTGCGCGGAGATGGATCCCGCTGGCTGTGTGCATGGGTTAGGAATTGGATCTGTAAGTGGATTTTGGAGCTAATGAATGATAAATATGTTTGGTCACATCTCTGTTATAGACTGGTTACGTTCTTGATGTTACAATGATTTAGTTTGATTAATATTGATGTGCACGTGGATTTGAAGGTGTTACTAATATATGATTAGTAATAGTTGCTTATGATATCTGTGGTTTGTGACCTTCTCCCTCTACACGTACACTGTTAAAGGTTTTGCGATAAGATTTCCTCTACGCAAATCTGATAGATCTTAACAAGGCCGCCTCTATTAACTCTCTTTCTCTCGAGGTACGGAAACCTGGTTCCAGCACCCTCCCATACTACTTCGGGTGAGACCTTGGCCTGTGCAAGCAATTCATTGCTGAAAGAGAAAGTAGTATAGGGGTTTGTTGGAAAACCTTAAATCCGAACCTGGGTCAGGCCCCCTCAAGCCAACAAATGGTTCTGTTGTCGGGACCGGGGGAATTTTGAGCGAAATAGGGTAATGCCACGAGGTCAGTGGTGGCTTGAGAAATATGAGCTTGAAGACTGGTTCGAAAAAAAAATCCAGGAATTTTCCTTGAAAGAGAATCGAAGTACAAGGTTGACTGCCGAAGAGTGGAAAAGCAAGTATATCTTTACTGAAGTATATGATATTTTCTTTGTAACCTTCGCGCACGAACTACAAGAGTGGTTAGCAAGGTTAGCGAAGTTCTAGACCTGTGGGAAGGACGATCAGGTTATGTAGTGGACTCCTAAACTGATCCAACAATTGGAAAGGGCTGATAACAAAATCACCCAGATTGTAGATCACTAGGTGGATAGTGTTTTGGGAGGATTTGTAATGGAATTCGCAATTGATCAATACGTATCTTATTCTGAAGCTGAGCGGAGGTTCTTCGAAGGGTTCAGAGGCAATTTTTTGAAAACGTTGCTGCTACTAATTAAGATATTATTGTGTGAAAAAGGTGTGTTCTACAGCCACACCATGTGAATGACCTACGATCAGAATGAAAGTACAACACGAAGTGGAAAATACTACAGGGTTAACCAAGAAGGGGACAGATCGGTATATCCTAAGAGAGCCACTTACACATGCAGAGACTAGTCCTCCAGTTACCCCACAATCAAATCTTCCCAAGGGCAAGAACTCTCCTACCCCACCACCACCACTGGATGATGAAATGGCCACACACATGAAGCTACCTACCTTTAAGGGCATGGGGGACGAGGACATGGATCGATTCTAGTTCGTAGCAGAATCAGTATGGACTACGCAGAATGCTGCTAGCGGTGTTGTAAAAAGGGAACAACTATCCCTAGCCTTTGAGGGAAGAGCCTTGGATTGGTTCATGGGGTACGTCGGCCAACACACGGATCTGTCAATACAGGAGATTAAGGACACCTTAAAACTATAGTTTCGGAAGCCGAAGTCCTATGCTCAACTAGTGATCGACTTTAAAGACTTCCGAAAGGGACCCTCAGAATCAGTATGGGAGGCCGATCAGTGGCTGGAGAAAGTTATCAGGGAAAGTTATAAGAGATGCCAAGTTTAGTGTTGGTGAGATAAATCAAAATCCCAACCAAACATTTATATTATACATTGTCCACCAAAGGTGTGGTACAACCATCCTTAAGCTTGACTATTGAAAGAACAAGTGTTACAATAGATTGGTAATTGGTAATATGAAATCTAGTGAGTAGATATAGTACATATTTGAACTATTCCATCTTGATTCCATATTTGGACTATTCCATCTAAGCTGCTGGAAGTGAAGAATTGAATGAATTGATGGTGTGGGTCCAAATGGAATAGGTGGGTGGCCAGCAATATCCACCTGGATCATTCCTCCCTCCTTAGGAAGCAATGGTCCCCATTGCATTAAGTTCCTCCATGGGGGGGAAATTCTGCTGAACTTAGTATTGGATTTTTCTAGGATGCCGCAGACCTGTTGGCGGACGTGCTGGATGTAGATGTGCCACCGATGGGCAGCCGTTGAAGGATCTGGGAAAAGTTATCCATCATCACGTTCCTCTATTTCTCGAGGGCCTCCCCAAGAAATATTTTGATAGGATTTCCTACTCCCTTGTCTTTCTTTCCTTCTACCATGGGGGGTCGTCGGGGTTTGCGAGGGTGATCTTGTAATGGTTCAACCAGATCGAGCCCAAACTCCTTATATCCTGACCGCACTGGGGACAGGCAAATAAAAACAGAGAAAGAGCAGACCGCTCTAATAACATTGATCTGGATTTATGCAGGAACGCAACAGAATACACATATAGCCATAGATACAGAGATGCGACAGAAATAATGCTTCATTTTATTATAATCAAATGACTGAAAATAAACTAGCTAGGGCGTTGGTAACATATCTCTGAGAAGAGATGTGGTGGCTACAGGCCTTTGAACTGTGTTACAGAACTGAAATTTTTTTACATAATGTAAATAAACATCTAGGGCGCTAGTAGGCTTATCTCTGAGAAGAGATGTGGCGGCTACAGGCCTCAGAATTGTGCTACAAAACAAATGACTAAAACATGCTTACAGGAATAATAGAAATGAGTGGGTGAGGGCACTGGTAGCGTACCCCTGAGAAGATATGTGATGGATAGAGGCCTCTCCACTGTGTGAAGATGAGGCTCAAAGGCCTATTTATTGTTGATAAACAATGTAAAACCCGAAACGTCCAAAAACCTAACCCTAGGAGATGAAGCACCAAAACTGTGGGCCCTGTTTGGGTAAATTGGTGTTTCAACTTCACAGGGATGTAACTTTGGTATACAATCTCTGTTTGATGCGCTCAATAGCTTGTTAGAAATATCTATCCGAGGATCTGTCCCTACACCCATGTTGGTCTCGGTTTTCCCAAAAAACATCGTTTAGGGCCTCAAAACGGCTCCGGAAGTTCAGGACCCGAAAAACCGCTAAAAATAGTAAGTTGTTCTACAACTTAAAAATGGAAAGAATTGATGGTGGGGGTTCAAATGGAATAGGTGGGTTGCCAACAATATCCACCTGGTTCATCAAGGCCCCGAAACGGCTCCGGGAGTGTAGGACCCGAAAACCTGTTAAAAATAGTAAGCTGTTGTAAGTGAAGAATTGAATGAGTTGATGGTGTGGGTCCAAATGGAATAGGTGGGTGGCCACCGATATCCACCTGGATCATTCCTCCCTCCTTAAGAAGCAATGGTCCCCATTGCATTAAGTTCCTCCATGGGGGGGCAAATTCTACTGAACTTGGTATTGTATTTCTCCATGATGTCGCAGACCTGTTGGTGGACGTGTTGGATGTAGATGTGCCACCGATGGGCAGTCGTTGAGAGATCTGGGAAAATTTATCCATCATCGCATTCCTCTATTTCTCGAGGGCCTCCCCAAGAAATATTTTGATAGGATCTCCTACTCCCTCATCTTTCTTTCCTTCCAACATGGGGGATCGTCGGGGTTTGCGAGGCTGATCTTGCAATGGTTCAACCAGATCGAGCCCAAAATCCTTATACCCTGACCGTGTTGGGGACAGGAAAATAAAAACAAAGAAAGAGCAGACCACTCTAATACCACTGATCCGGATTTATGCAGAAATTCAACAGAATACACATATATACATAGATACAGAGATGCAGCGGAAATAATGCTTCATTTTATTATAATCAAATGACTGAAATAAACTAGCTAGGGCGTTGGTAGCGTATCTCTGAGAAGAGATGTGACGGCTACAGGCCTTAGAACTGTGTTACAGAACTGAAATTTTTTTACAGACAAAATGTAAATAAACAACTAGGGCGCTGGCAGGCTTATCTCTGAGAAGAGATGTGACGACTACATCCTTCCGAATTGTGTTACAAAACAAATGACTGAAACATGCTTACAGGAATAATAGAAATGAGCTGGCGAGGGCACTGGTAGCGTATCCCTGAGAAGAGATGTGACGGCTACAGGCCTCTCCATTGTGTTACAATGAGGCTCAAAGGCCTACTTATTGTTGAGAAACAATGTAAAACCCAAAACGTCCAAAAACCTAACCCTAGGAGATGAAGCACCAAAACTGTGGGCCTCGTTTTCATAAATTGGTGTTTCAAATTCCTAGGGACGTAACTTTGGCATACGATCTCCATTTGACGCACTCAATAACTCGTTAGAAATATCTATCCAAGGACTACAACTTTTGAGTGAGAAACATGGGTCAATGGGTCCATGGACCCATGTTGCTCCTGGTTTTCCCAAAAACGACGTTTAGGGCCTCAAAATGGCTACGAAAGTTGAGGACCTGAAAAACTGCTAAAAATAGTAAGTTATGCTGTAACTTAAAAATGGAAAGAACTGATGGTGGGGGTTCAAATGGAATAGGTGGTGGTGGAACGGGGGTTCCTAGCCCTAATTTTGTCCAGTTTTGCAATATTTTTGTAATATTTGATCTAGCGAAGGGGGTTTGGGTTGGGTAAAACCCCGATGGATTGTAATGGGTCAAAAGGGTAGACCTAGGGTCTGCAAACCATGGTTTGCAGACTATAGGATAGCACAGACTAAGGTGCTATGAATAGATGGGTAGATCAAGTCTAGAACAAGGCTAAGGTTGATTAATGCTATTTGCGAACTGTTGAGATCTATTTTGGGTTGTAATTGGGTAAGGATTACGGTTGGCTGTGTGCGTGGAGATCCTCAGTCTTGCTGTGTGTGGATCCCACTGGCTGTGTGCGTGGGTTAGGAATTGGATCTGTAAGTGGATTTTGGAGCTAATGAATGATAAATATGTTTGGTCACATCTCTGTTATAGACTGGTTACGTTCTTGATGTTACAATGATTTAGTTTGATTAATATTGATGCGCACATGGATGTGAAGGTGTTACTGAGATCTGATTAGTAATCGTTGCTTATGATATCTGTGGTTTGTGACCTTCTCCCTCTACACGTACATTGTTAAAGGTTTTGTGATAATATTTACTCTGTGCAAATATAATAGATCTTAACAAGGTTGCCTCTATTAACTTTCTTTCTCTTAGAGTACGGAAACCTAGTTCCAATACCCTCCCATACTACTTCGGGTGAGACCTTGGCCCGTGCAAGCAAGTCATTGCTAAGAGGGCCAGTAGTATAGGGGTTTGTTGGCAAACCTTAAATCCGAACCTGGATCAGGACCCCTCAAGCTAACAAATGGTTATGTTGTCGGGACCGGGGGAATTTTGAGCGAAATAGGGTAATGCCACGAGGTCAGTGGCGGCTTGAGAAATATGAGCTTGAAGACTGGTTCGAAAAACAAATTCAGGAATTTTCCTTGAAAGAGAATCGGAGTACAAGGTTGACTGCCAAAGAGTGGAAAAACAAGTATATCTTTACCGAAGTATATGATATTTTCTTTCTAACCTTCGCGTACAAAATACAAGAGTGGTTAGCAAGGTTAGTGGAGTTCCAGTCCTGTGGGAAGGATGATCAGGTTATGTATTGGACTCCTAAACTGATCCAACAATTGGAAAGGGCTGATAACAAAATCACCCGGACTGCAGATCACTAGGTTAATAGTGTTTTGGGAGTATTTGTAACGGAATTCGCAGTTGATCAATCCATATCTTATTCTGAAGCTGAGCGGAGGTTCTTCAAAGGGTTCAGAGGCAAGTTTTTGAAAATGTTGCTACTACTAATTAAGATACTATTGTGTGAAAAAAGGTGTTTTCTGCAGTCACACCACGTGAATGACCTATGATCAGAACAAAAGTACAACACGAAGCGAAAAATATTACAGGGTTAACCAAGAAGGGGACATATCGGTATATCCTAAGAGAGCCACTTACGCACACATAAACTAGTCCTCCAGTTACCTCGCAGTCAAATCTACGCAAGGGCAAGAACTCTCCTACCCCACCACCACCACTAGAAGATGAAATGGCCACACACATGAAGCTACCTACCTTTAAGGGTGTGGGGGACGAGGACATGGACCGATTCTGGTTTGTAGCAAAATCAATATGGACTACGTATACTCCTCCTCCATGAAAACCTCACAATATGGATTACCTACAACTTCTACTTAAGACTATGGATCTATAGAAATGACCATGGATCAGTGGATGGACATCAAAGGTTCTATAGTGGTGAGTTATTCTAGACTACCTTGAAATTCTGAGCAAAATCCCCATATATCTGTTGGAGCACCTACAACTCGAAGAATTTTCTATGCCCAAAGTGTTCTAGACATTGGATCTGCAACAAGCATTAATCCCTATATAATTGTCATATTAACCCTAAAACACTTTATTAATCCCTATATATTGAGTGATTTCATTTATATTGTTATGTTTTTTCAAGGAAACAGATTGTAATTTTCTACTATATTTCAAAAATTACATTCTGATTGTGCCATAGAAACTTTGTAGGGTCCATCCAACCATATGTCTTATCAAAATAAACATAGATCCATTGTAATAAATTTATTAGCCTCATACGCACATAAACAATAAATAATTCCAAGTATTCAAAAAGAAATAAAATTATGAAACTTGGAAAATATAATTCCTACTTGTCTTTGGGGTGCTCATCCATTCTAGAATGAGTTTGTTCCTAATACTTAGGAGTTTGTTGAGGTATAGTTGGTTGAGAGATTCTCTCCAACTAGTTAGCCTCCTAGATTGCTGTGTGGTTGAGATATTCACTCCACCAAGAGGTTGCATTTCCAAGATACACTAACTATATTAAGACATAGCTTGATGTATTTATATTGTATCATCATTCATTGTGAATACAATACATTGATACTTAAAATCCTTTTCCGCCATGTTTCTGGTCTCTCTGATATTATTTTATTTTTTATTATCTTCATTTGGTATCAGAGCATAGGGTGCTAGAGAAAATTATCTGAATATGGGAAAACAATATTGCTATGCTAGCTCCCTCATCAGTATTAAAAATGTGTGTTTAGGATCGTCTCAAGTTAACCAATTGTGGAGGGGTTCATGTGTCAAGTTTTATGTGTCTTTGATGATCAAATTGTGAGTTAATTAGATTTTTAAAACTCATGTACAACAAACGAAATGTAGAGAAAAAGACACAACATACACATAATACAATGGATGATAACATAGTTCACCTCTCCTAGGCTACATCTCCATGGATCTGCTTCAACTAGCTAGGCCCTCTTTGGATTAAGAGTCAAATGTCTGATTACATTCACCTGTAGTGCTCAAATGGTTTTGAAACCTTCTCCATTGGCTTCAGAAGGCCCAAAATTCCCAAAAATGACTATTCAACCTCTGAAATTGGTTTACAACTGATCTAGGCTTGACCTCCCATCCTGGTGGCCCTGGACTTGTTTAATCTCCAAAGTGACAAAAAAAGTTTTAGAAGTGCTCCAACACCTCTGCAAACTATACCATTGTTTTAATAGCGTCAAAATAATCTAAAAATGACTCTTCTTGAGCTAAGATTGGTCTTCAGCTGATCTAGGCATGGCCTTCCTTCCTAGTGGCCCTAAGCTTCAAAATTATTTAAAGTGACAAAAAAACCTATAGAATTGCTCCTATGCATATGAAACCTATTCTAATGGATTTAGAGCATGCCAATCTGCTATAAATGACTCTTATTGAGCAAAAATTGGTCGAAAATTGCTCAAGATATGGTCAAATTAAATTTTCCCCTAGATTCCTCCTCCAAATCTGGAGAAGTCTCCAGATAGCTCCGCCAAACTAGCCAATCCGCCGAAAATGGGGGCACCTCCAAATATGCTACCGTTTTAATATCTGAGTTAATTAAAGTTAATCAGTGAATTAATGGGGATAATATGCGCACTAAGCGCGTTTAGTTTGAGCGCTTGGTGTGAGGTCATGTGGATGGGTCATATGGGAGGAGGGCTGGCCCCCTCCATTCCGCCATTGGAAATCCGCATAACATTGAAGAATATGTTGGGCGCATTGATTTACAAGGATCACTACATTGACCCATTGGTAAGAGGTGGAGAGTGGAGTGGGGGAGGTCATGAGGTCAAGCCCCGACCTTCGCCCGAACTCGTATAAATTTTGCCACCTTGCCTATATCACAACCTTTGTAATATTAAAATTGCGCCTATATAATATAACCACTCCACAAAATAATATATCGCTCCGAAAACCGTAGGTTTAATCCCATAGTTTAAATAAATGCCACCATGATATATATTCAAATGCGGATTTCCAAATATATCCAAAGTTCGTACTTTGGGTAATTATACCATCGGATTAAACCCAAACTTAGGTTAGCCACCATGTAATTAAATTAAACTTCGAATCTTAGCATATATTCCACCATATGAAATTTGATGCCACCTGTTAGTGTCAGTTTTGTCATACTGCCATCAATGATCAAATTTACTCTTTTGCATTTGCATATTAGGAGTCTCATACTATAAATTTTCATCATTCCATTAGGTCATGGATTCATTGATGGTAGTGGTCTTTCATCAGTCTTCCCTCATGTGAAAACTTGCTGATTCTCTTCTCTATGGTCTTTAGTCATGATTCACTTTCACTCCGCAATTCATGTTATTAGGTCATAGGGTTGGTATCATTAGGTTCTAGGGTCTCATCATGGTCAAATTAATGAGGAAAGTGTCAATAAAAGCAGCAAGGACATGAGGATGCCTAATAAACTCAAAAGCATGGTATCTAGAAAAGTCAAAGAGTTGTTCTTTTAGCTGGATGTAATTGTCACCTCAAAACATGTTTTGAGGTGAAAACAGGGTAATTTGTTTTGATTATCATATTTTATGTAATTTTATGTCTCCATATGTAATAATTTGAACTTCAGAAGCTGTTATCTCCATGAAGCCACTGTCAGTCCTTTGTAGCTGTTATCTCGAAGGGGCTTTTTCTATGACTAGTTTCCAAAGGTTTTCTCCACAGGATTTTTAGTGTAAATCACATTTTAAGTATGTTCATTAGAAGGAGCCCAGAAAGAGCTTTCCAACGGTATATCATACTCCCAAAACTGACTTCTAGATTGGAAGATATGCCTAAGTGAATAAAAACCCCCAAAAGCCTAATCCCCGCCCTTCCTTTTTATTTGACACTTTAACTTTATTATTTTTCCTTTTTATATAATTTTTGGCCTTTACCAAAAATTCCTTGTTCCTTTGTAATCGCCACATCCTACAAATCCCGATGCGATGTCACACCTCCAACGTGATCGCATCGCATCACATAGTCCATGGCCGATTGACCCACCCCCGATTAAACACCTCCGATGCGATTGAGTCACCTCCGATCTGATCGCACCATCGCATCGCAGTTTTCCCTGCCAATGCATAAACTTCGATGAAATTACCCCCCTTCATCCCGATGTGATCATCTCCATCGTTCATCGCATCACAAAGTCATTTCATTGTATCGCAAAGTCATTCCATCGCATCGCATATTTCCACCCCACCATGTTCAAACCCTCTACGCTCCCTTCTGCCGATGCGATTAATCGCATATTTCCCATCGCAAATCACATCCCCACTAAACACTTCACTCCCGCACTCCCGACATCGTCGATGCGATAAATCGCATTGCACAATCAGCGATTCCTGCCATGAGTCGTGCCCACTCTCCCTTCGATTTGCGATTGCGATGTTTTTGGGCCCACTACCTTTCCTTTCACTTTTGTTCAATAAAAAAGGGGCCTTTCTTCATTAAAATGGCAAATTTGATTTTCATTGGTTTCAAAGGAATTTTTTCTTCGGCAAAGGGTTTTTCTTCAAAGAAGTAAAGATAGAGATATTTGTTAAGGCCACGAGCTAAATATAAACACAGAAATCATTTCGGCATCGACATCAACAATAAATGAAGGGATCGTTTCCAGATCTGTCTTTCTGCTCCTCTGTTTGAGTAACTGTATCAGAAAATCCTCCAGATGGTCAAAATGTATTGTTTCTCCTTTTTTTTAGAGGCATTCTGTTGGTCTCTTTCCTATATTCAGATTTTAGTTTCTGGGCATGTGAAACAACTTCTCCTTCTACGGATTCGACCCCCTTGAAACTGAACTATTTAATGTAGTTTTACATTTGTAGGAAGGGGGGGGGAGGGTGGAATAAGTTGGAATCATTTAGGATGCTCTGCGCTCCATTTTGTAATAGTTTGGCAGGGAATTAATAAAGAAATGCAGCACTGATTTATGGGATCCCCGTGGTATGGATTTTAGCACTGTTCTTTCTTTTGTGATCATTTGTTAATTGTTATGTTTTCCATTCATTCATTCATATTTCTGTTTGGATGTTTTCAAGATAGATAGGTAGAATCCATTGTATAATGCGCTGCCTTGGGAAAATCATTCAATACTTTATGCTTTCTGCTGTTTGAAGAGGATCCATCTCCTATGCCCTTTTCAGCTTCTCACTAGTCTTAAACATTCCATCATTATTAAAAACAAAGTTGTTAAAATCCCTGCCTACCTTGCCCCATAGAATACCCTGTATCTCTGATTTAATTCCCCAGATTCAAACTGCCCAGCCCCATCTGATCCATACAACGCATAAAATTGATAAAACATTTTGAACTACTATACCTAGCCTAAAATCAATTTGCAGTTACACTTCATTGAATATCTTTCACGGAGAGAGCCCTCTCCTGACCTTGTAGGGCTAGCTACAAGGCTGATGCGTGGTTTGAGGTTACCTTGATTTTCCTTCTTTCAGCCTGAGGTCCAAATTAGGTGCTAACACCACCATTAGAGAGGAGGTCCACCAGAGGGGACACGTGGCAACCCCTGGTTGGGTTTTCCTCCCACATAAAAAAAAAAAAATCAAATTCAACCTTAGGAGCAAATCCTTAAAAAAATTTCACTTTCAAACCAAACTGGTGAATCTGGTTGTGACACTTGTCACAATGCCATTGGGAAAAAACTGAAGAATATTCCTTGCATGCTGAATAGGCTGCCATGTCATCAACCTGTACCTGTTTTACAATTTTTTTTTAAAATTTCCCTGTTCTGAACGACGATCAACAAGCTATAAATTCTTCATCCAAACTCGGTTTTCAACGAAACAAGTTGCGTTGGATTCCTGGTGACAGGCTAGTCACTGTCATTATGGTTTGGTGCAATTCTAAGCACTTTTAATTTTGGACAAATATTTTCCCCTAATCTAGATTCTGATCACTCCTTCCCATTGACATGCTTTTGGACCCACAAAAGTTGGTTATCACATGAGAGCTGAATAATCTTCTTTTTCCCAAGTTTTGTCATCTTGATTCTACTTGGAAAAATTGCCATGAAAACCACTTGGGTTCACTGACATGCCTTGCCTTGCAAATGGCTTGGCTCTTCAACTAATGTTCTCCTTTTTTTGTTGACCCAATCTAACACTTGTTGGTAGCTCGCTGACTGATATAACACTTTGTTGTACCAAATTGATTCCTCGGTGCTTGGAAAACTAACTGATTGCCTTCCCATTGAGAATCATGTTCCTCCTTTGCACAAACATGCATTCGATGCAAGCTTCTCCTTGGAAACCACTTTTCCAAATTAAGCCCATTTGAGTGAACTACAGCAATGAGTTCCAACATTAGTAATAATAAGAAAATAAATGACCATTCTTTTACCTCCACAGTTCCAAATTCCACATCTGGAATAATGCATTCACCATCTCCTTCTCTTTTTTGCGTCAACACATAAAATGGTCTACAATGGTTGCAAACGTTTTTTTTGACATCTTGTTACAAACAACAACCATCAATCTGAAAAACACATCATGCAAGAAACATAACTTGACGACATATCCTCTTGCTCCTTCAAAGCAACAAATTTCACATCATGTGAACATCGCCATGTACTCTTACATCTTGGTGTCAAAACTCATCGACCAAACACAAGTTGACAAAACATGCCTCTTCAAATGACTGACCCTCAAGTCAAGCATAAGCATCTGTAATAATTTGACGATTCTTTTCCCAAACAAAATGAATTTGACATTTCATGAAACACTTCGTCAACATATCCTTTTCATCTTTGGAGACAAAATCAACTCTTCCAAGTCGATATGACATGCATGTAACAGACAATTGACCAACACAAGTTGACACTCATGCATGTGCTAATGATCAACACTCTCAAGTGGACAACATACATGTTAAACAAAGCAATCGACCAACACAAGTCAATTACTCATGCATGTTCAAGCATAATGAAACCATCAAAATTCCACTATTCATACACACAAACTCTTTTGCATGTATACAATTATTCAAAGCTCTCACAAGTACAATCATAAGTACAAGAACCCCATTCATATGTACATGTACTTAAAGAGTTGAAATGAACAAATTTTGCTGCAATAAAGTGAGTCAACATACTCCACTTTAAAACACCTTCTTGGCGTAAAAATGCAACATGCATTATAGAGACAAAAGAACAAACCATTTCAGTGGTGCTTCTTTCAGTTGCACTTCATCATGTGAATCATCCTCACCCACATCAATTATGGAATCTTCTTTTCCATTCTTTCCATTCTCTTTCTCTACCTTCTTCAAATTTCATGGATGACTTGTTGGATACAAAGTCCAACACTTATCTACAATATGACCTTGCTTATGAAAATGAGTGCAAAACAATTGCATCTTCTTTTGAACATGGTTTCTTTTGTCCAATGGACCTTTGGCTTCCTGCCTCCTTTACTTTGAAATTTTCCTGTGCATGGATATATTCTTCCAATATATTGAAACATTATGGTTATCCAAACCACAAAAGGAACATGAAAAATTTCTCCAAATCTTATGTGATAATTTTCCATGTTTATCATAATCAAAAGAAACTTGATTAAAAGAAGATTTTTACCTTGAACTTTCACCTTTTTCACCTTCGTGAGGAGGTGAATTTGATGAGGTGGTGGCTCTCTTTGGAATACCAACAATGCATTCAAAGACTTTAGAGCTTTCAACATCCTCTTGTTCTCCATTCTCATTAGTTGCATGATTATGAACACCTTCTTGCAAAGTGGGTGTAAAACGTTTGCATTCCTCATGAACACAATCTTCACAAGCTTGAGGTAGTGAACATGAAATGAAAGTCCTTGGAGTACCTTCATGTTCCTCCTTGGATTTAGATCTTTCTCCATCACGTTTTCCATAACCAAGACCCAAATACTTAGGTCTTTCCTCAACAACAATTGGCTCAAATATGCCTTGTGCATGTTTTCCCAATCCTTTACCTTCATAGCCCATATTCATCAATAATTTGGACCCTATTCCTCTAGTGTGTCTTTCAAAACTAGCTACATATTCATTTTGAGAGGAAATTGAAGATAACTTGAATTTCATACCTCTTTTTTATGCACATACATGGCTAAGGCTTCCTTGGCATCATGGAGCTGAGTCTCCATCTCATTCATCCTTGCTAGGTTCTCATTTGAAATATGAAGCTGAGTCTCCATCTCATTCATCTTTTCAAGAAGCTCTTTCTTCTCCTCCTTCATGGCAATCAACTTCTCTTGAAGTATAATGCTCTTCCTCTTATCTTCATACTTCTGTTGCACCATATCAATCATGATGTAGAGCTTCTGTAACATCTCTTTATCAAAGAGTTTTTCTAAGGAATATGGATTAGAAACATAGCTTAATGAAGCTACCATCACACCTACAATGCAAAAGAATCTTCTTTTTTGTGATTTGAGAACCGAGCTCTCAATCTTGACCTTCTCCTTCACACATAAAATTGCACACTGTTAAATTCTCCTTGCACAAATTCAAAAACCAATAGCTAATTCTTCTAGCTAACCTTGGCTAAAATGAGCTAAAATTTGAACTGATACCAACTTGACCTGAATATGGGAAAACTAGTTATTGCTATGATAGCTCCCTCATTAGTATTAAAAATGCGTGTTTAGGATCGTCTCAAGTTAACCAATTGTGAAGGGGTTTATGTGTCAAGTTTTATGTGTCTTTAATGATAAAATTATGAGTTAATTAGATTTTAAAAAATCATGTACAACAAATGAAATGCAGAGAAATAACACACAACATACACATCATACAATGGATGATAACGAAGTTCACCCCTCTTGGGCTACATCTCCATGGACCTTATTCAATTAGCTAGGCCCTCTTGGGATTAAGAGTAAAATGTATGATTACATGCACGTTTAGTGCTCCAATGGTTTATCAACCTGATCCAATGGGTTCAGAAGACCCAAAAACCCAAGAAATGACTATTCAATCTCTAAAATTGGTTTACCGTTGATCTAGGCTTGGCCTCCCATCTTAGTGGCCCTAGGCTTGTTTAATATCCAAAGTGACAAAAATAATTTCATAAGTGCTCCAATGCCTTTGAAAACTATACCACTGTGTTCATAGCATCAAGTTCATCTAAAAATGACTCTTTTTGAGCCAAGATTGGTCTTTAGCTAATCTAGGCATGACCTTCCTTCTTGGTGGCCCTAAGCTTCAAAATTCTTCAAAGTGACAAAAAAACCTATAAAATTGCCCCTCTAACTCTAAAACCTATTCCAATGGATTCAGAGCATGCCAATATTCTAGGAATGACACTTTCTGAGCCAAAATTGGTCGAAAATTGCTCAAGATATGGTAAAATTTAATTTTCCCCTAGATTCCTCCTCCAAATCTAGAGAAGACTCCAGATAGCTCTGCTAAACTAGCCAATCGTCGAAAATGGGGGCACCTCCAAATATGTCACCGTTTTAATCTCCGAGTTAATTAAAGTTAATCAGTTTTAGTTTGGGCACTTGGTGCGAGGACATGTGGATGGGTCATATGGGAGGAGGGCTGGCCCCCTCCATTCCACCATTGGATATCCTCATAACATAGAAATATATGTTGGACGCAATTTTTTACAAAGATCGTGACATTGGCCCATTGGCAAGAGGTGGAAAGTGGAGCGAGAGAGGTCACGAGGTCGAGCCCCGACTTCCACCTGAACTCGTTGTATAACTTTTTTCACCTTAACTATATCAAAACCTTTGTAATATTAAAATTGCGGCCATATAATATAACCGCTCCACCAAATAGTATATCTCTCTAAAAACCATAGTTTAAATAAATGCCACCATGATATATATTCAAATGTGGATTTCCAAATATATCCAAATTTCGGACTTTGGGTAATTATACCATCAGACCATTAAACCCAAGCTTAGGTTAGCCACTATGTAATTAAATGAAACTTTGAACCTTAGCATATAATTCCACCATATGAAATTCATTTCCACCATTGGAGAGGGGGCCCACTAGAGGGGACATGTTGCAACCCCTGGTTGGGCTGTCCTCCCACATAAAAAAATTTTGAATTCAACCTTAGGAGTAGATCCTTAAAAAAATTTCACTTTCAAACCAAACCGGCGAATCCATTTGTGATACTTGTCACACGGCCATTGGAAAAAAATTGAAGAATATTCCCTGCATGCTGACTGGGTAGCCATGTCATCAACTTGTACCTATTCTGCAATTTTTTTTTAATTTTCCTGTTCTGAATGACGATCATTAGGCTATAACTTCTTCATACGAACTCGATTTTCGACGGAATGAGTTGCGTTGGATTCCTGGAGACGGGACAGTCGCTTTTGTTCTGGTTTGGTGCAATTCCGAGCACTTTTATTTTTGGACAAATTTTTGCCCCTAATCCAAATTTTGATCAACAAAGGGCACGATTGTTAGGTGTGGAGAGTATGAAAGAGTCATGTGTTAAACATGTGTGGTTGTTTTGTCGAATTGGTGAAATGATTGAACATGTGGCTTGTGCTAGGCTTATGATAGAGGTATGACTATGTGATGTGTTTCTTGTGATTGGTATACGCCGATGGTGGTGGAGCAGATCATGATGGATGTTAAGTGTCGATCTTAGATGAAAAGATCCAGGAAGAAATTGGAAAGGGAGAGGAGGATTGTAATCGGTGCCAAAGTCATTGTAGAGCCATTTATCTATGTGTGGATCCAACGGAAAGGGAACACTTGTAAATAATAGAGATATCGGGATAGAAATTCTAATACAAGTAGAGAAAAAGAGTGGAAATCAAATTTCTGAAGTCCGAAGCATTCCTGCTTCTGTTACTGGAGTTAGTAGAAGTGTCAATTCTACTAAGCCCTTCTACTCAATGTTTCAGGGATTAGTTGCGACAGGGACTATGTTCAAGGTGGAGAAACACATGAATTTTAGAGTTAACCTATAGTGATATTCACAACACCAACTCAAATATATTTGCAAAGGAGAGACAAGATATCACAACGAAATTTTTGACACTTTTGTTCTTTTGTTTTTACTCATCGAATGCATGTTATTCTACTATGAGTACATTTGTTTCAATATTTGTTTCCAAACATTAGTGTTAGCCTATACATAGAGGGAGCAGACTGATCGCCTTTCCCTACCAAGGATGTGATGAGACTCTATGTATAAATATCACAGTTTCTCTGTAGCTAGTGGTGAACTAGTCATCACAACAATTGGAGGGAATTGCGTGTTTAGGAGACCTGCAAAAATTCAATGAACAATTGTGATGGATGGTAGAATAGTGAGAGAAAATCGTGATGGAGGCAAAGTATGTTAAATCACATTGCAGGTAAGTAAAGGAGGTATATAATGGAAGGGAACTACACACATGCAGCGAGTGAATCACATTGAAAATTTGGGTGAGGAGAATGCAACGTAACTTTTGAGTATGAAGAAAAATCCACTACAGAGAAATTTATAGTGATAGAGAGGGAAAATAGTTGGCTCGACATAAAATGGTAATGATGTTGCTTTTGGAACAATGATGTAGAGTTTGCAACATTGTTTTGTCTTCCCAGTTCCATGTGTGTTTCAACACTTCTAAATTCGAGAGTGATTTTCTTGCATATCACCAGTGAGAATGTTTTTTATGCGTTGAGTACGTGGGTGTTTTAGATAGATAAGAGTTTTTTTGCATTGTGATTGAGCGATTAGACCAAAGTGTTGTTACGTTGAAAAACACTATTGAGTTTGTGGTGTGAAGCATGTGCCTAATTCTAATGAGAGGCACTGTTGTGTGAGAGTGGATTAGTGAAAGCCACTGTGATTTGATTTTTTTTAATAAAACATGCGTCAATAGTCTAGTTCTCTTAACATTTGGTTCCATCGATGATTGTAGAGAGTTCGTGAGTAGTGTGATGGTGCAGTGGTGGTGAATATCAGTGTCTAGGAAAGGATCGATCAATTTGTTAGTTGGTGAGTGACTCCCATGACAAGATCTTTTATTTCACTGTAGGAAGTTCCAGTGTATAGAGAAGATCCCTCCTCGGTTAGAGTTATTCATTAAGGATCATCTCAATAGTTTTAACATGAATACTTGGAGATGGTACCAGGTTCTTACTCTAGACTTATTATTGAGGGGGGGGATGTTAGCCTCATACTCACATAAACAATCAATAATTCAAGGTATTCACAAAGAAATAAAATTATGAAACTTGGAAAATATAATTCCTACTTGCCTTTGGTGTACTCATCCATTCTAGAATGAGTTTGTTCCTAATACTTGGGATTTTGTTGAGGTCTAATAGGTTAAGAGATTCTCTCTAACTAGTTAGCCTCCTAGATTGGTGTGTGGTTGAGATATTCACTCAACCAAGAGATTGCATGTCCAAGATAGACTAACTATGTTGATACATACCTTGATGTATTTGTATTGTATTATAATTATTTTTTAATACAATACATTCAGGCTTAAAAAACCTTTTCCTCCATGTTTCTGGTCTCTCTAGTATTATTTTATTTTTTATTAATTGTCTTCATAAGCATAATATTAAAACATAGAAAAATACATAAAAGACCATTTCATCAATAGTCAAGCATAAATTTGGGCACCCTCCCATTGTGAAGATCATGACTGAGTCAAAAAGCCACCTTGGCCACGCCAAGGCCTGTCGCAAAACCATAAATGATACAATCCAACTACCGAGAGAGAAAATAGCATGTTTCCATACTGCTATCGACATTGTTTTCAACCACACTAGGTAAGCATAAGAGCTTCATAGAACCTGTTACCATACCGTTGACCACATAAAAACTGTCTAGAGACCTATCTGTGCATAAAAACATCATATAGAAGTTGTTTGTGATGAGAAAAAATTAAAAACACTAGATTTGTGCATATTGTCCTATATAAACTACCAACATTATGAAGAATAGATATAATTAGACTGCATTTAGGTTTCCCTCCAAAAAATGACATATGGAGGAAAGATTGTTCAACGTCACTGTGTCGCTCCACTATATACTAGGTGCCCAAAGCCAATGCAAAACCTTCTTTATACAGAGCACTGACCTTGATATTTCTCTCCCTGTAAATGTGACATAAGAATGTGGCATTAAATGGTTGCTTTAAGAGGAGGATATCTTGTAATATAGGATTTAGAGTGTATATATGGTATCTGGAAATTTATGAAAACCAATTAGTAACAATCTATGAGTCCCAAATTTTTTTAATTTGATGAATTCCATTCTTAATTGTAAATAATAATATTAGTTTTAGACTCATGGTCTCTGCATAATTATGTGTTCCCTGTCTTATATTGGATTTCATCCTAAATGAGTGGTGTTGGGAAAAATGTAGAATTGATCCTCCCTCACTACTTCCTTCAATAGAAGCAACCCCATAAAAATATTCATTATGGGACAACCACCAAACTCCCTATATGCCCCTTGATAGTAGTAAAGGAATAATTTTAATTTTTTTTGGATGGAAAAAAAACCACCAAACGCTGCATTGTACATTTCACCATTCCACTAAAATATTATGTCGAAAGCCACCATGGATGACTTCCAAACCGCGAAAGTGAATGGACGTAGAAGACACTAATTAGGTCCACTACCCACCTAGGGGTTTGAACCTATTCATACTGTGCCATTGTTGAATTTCCAAACAAGACCTTTTTTTATTACCTAGAAACAGGTGAGAATCTCCTTCCATATAATTGAGGCTTTCAATCTATAGAAATCAGGGGCTCAAATCCACTCCATGATGGTCCAAGGAATAATTTAATTATGTAATACCACCTCTTCATAAAGTGTTAGTTGAAATTAGGTGCCACCCCACCTTCGCTGCTAGTGCTCTTGCAAACATGTGCATATTCTTCAGACCCAAACCCCCCAATCCTTAGGGGGGAAATCCTATCCCATTTCACCCATGAAAATAATATGCCCTATTTTTGATCGATCCATAGATATCGACAATAAATTTTCCAGACTTGAGAAAGCGTTCCATTGGGAATTCAAATGAGTAATGACCAGAAAACCAAGATCACTGACCCCGGGGTTCATAAAAATCCTCAAAAGTGAAAGTGCTCTAAATTTTCTGAAACTAATGCTAGTTCATATTTCCCATAGTTCTAAATCCAACGCCACTTGAATCACCTCAAACTGATATTTTATTCTCAAGTTATGATGTTATGAAGTTTTGGCTCAACAACTAAAAAATTTGCAAGTGGGCTAGCTGGGCTGCTGATTGAGAAGTATGTATTCTTTATGTCAGCATGAAAACTGGGCATATAGGAGTCCAATAGGAGCTCAACAAGTGTCACTTCATACAAGGGATAGTTGGATTCATTTGATTGATCTATGCATTTTGGTTGTCCAATATGATACCACCATGTGGACCAGCCAGAGGTCACCACGTGTCACCTCGTGATTGGTCAAAAAAATTCAAAGAGGCTTGGAGGCCTATGTGGGGTTCGAACCCTTGACCTATTGTGGAAAACATTTGTGTTCTATCATTGTATCACCTGGAGGTTCTCAAAAGCCATAGGTCGCTACTTTTATTTAAAGTTTCATAGTGGCACGTATGGGGGAGAGGGGTCGGGTGTTAGCCTTGGCCCTTGGTCATCGCATTACCCACTGGACCGATGGGGGAGGAAAATTTGGAAGGGGAGGGGACTCATCCCCAACCCCGAGTCCCATCAGAACATCACATAACTGACGATGAATAGGTATGGGACTCTGATGGTGGGGGCAGGTAGCTAGCCCCAACCCCCAACCCTATGGATATGCATGTGACCAATCACAATAGGCGAAAGGAGAAGAGCAGCGAGGGTGGGTGGTTAGCCTGACCCTCGAACACCTAAGCACAATATGACCACATCTGGCGCTTAAGGGGATAATGGTGCACTTAAGGAGGTGACAATATTCCCCTTTTTTGGGGCGAATCTTGCCACCGCCAAGCAAATTTGTCACTTGACAGTTGACAAAAAGGAGGAAAACATAGGATGATTAGCCATAATTGTAGAATAATTAGAAAAATTTGTTCAAGGAGGCATAACATGATCAATTTTTGGTCTTTTTGAGCCCAAGAAGAGCTTAGATAGGGGTTTTTGCGCATTCTAGATCCATTGGTAGCACTATTTTTTCATTTTAAGAACTATAAACTGATGTAATTACAAATTTGAGCACATAATTGAAGAGTCCCAACATTGGAGGTTGGACTCGGAGATGTAGCCCAAGATGGGTGAAGTCTATTATCAAGTGTTGTTTTGTGTTGTTGTGTATGGTTAATTTTTCTATGTTTATTTTCTTCAAACTAAGTTTTAAAACACTAAAGTTTATGTGCTTTTAAAACTTGATCCATTGCCCATAAGACATAAAATTACTTGAAACTTTTTAATAAACCTTCAAGTTTTTAAATTATAATCAGTTTGGTATTAGAGCATGGTTATTTTGAATGTTTGCAAGTGTTTTATCATGCTTATAAGGTTAAATTTGCAAAGAGGAGAAGGAGTGATTAAAGGACCAAATCCTCTAATTGGTTCAAGGAAGACACAAACCCCTCAAACATCACTAGTCATGGAACATGAAGAAGGACAAGAGATGATGTATGAGGATGAGATTTCTTTGAAATGTCTGAAATGGTGAAAGTTTTGTTTTAAGAAAGAACTACAAAGTTGCAAGGACATCGCTCAAATAAATCAAAATGTAATGGAGGATATGGGATCAAGCCTCCATCCCTACCTCCACCTTTCCCTCCTCCTTCACCTCCATCCTCACCTTCATCTTCCTCCACTTCAACCCCTTCACATACTCCTCCAAGGTCTCGAAAATCACATGCTAAGTATCCGTTGTTAAAGGTTGATGTCAAATTTGAATTTCCTATGTACAATGGAGAAGTAAATGCTGAAAAGTTGGATAATTGGGTTCGCCATATTAAAGTTTAATGCAGGATTAAAAGGTAGATTAAAGATGATGTGTCTAAGATCAAGCTTTCTTCTCCTCGATTGGAAAGTGCAACTCTCATATGGTGGGAGGCCAGAACTCAAGAAGACTTGAAGAAAAGTGGTAAAATGATCTCTTCTTGCCAAATCATTTTTTAGTTGCATTAATAAGGAAATTTTATCCATTAGATTATATGCAAAAGGAAATTATGGACTGGAAAATTTTAGAAAAGCTAAAGGTCTGAGTGTTCAAAGTTATACACAAGATTTTAGAAGAAGAGCTTTAATCTTGGGTATATATTTGTCTTCACAAGACACTCTACTTAAATACATAGGTGGATTAAATTGTTATTTGAGACATACAATTCTCATGTTTAAACCCACCAATCTATATGAAGTATGTGTTTAGGAAACTCATTTAGAAGAAAGAGGGGAAAATGTTCCTCAAGAGACTAGTAAGAAGCCATTCAAATATAGAGACAAAGGAAAGGGGAAGTTTAAAGGCAAGGGTAAAAAGAATACTACATTTAAGAAAGAGGGATAAAAAGTCACATGCAAACAATGTTCAAAAGAAGGCCATGATGAATACCATTGCTGGAAATTGCGTCCAGAATTGAGACCAAAAAAATTTAACAAAAAAGGGAAACAAAAAACTTGCAACAACTCAACAAGATCTAGGATCTAATTTAGGTGATGAGACCAAAATTACAACCATGGTAATGAAAGGTAAGGCTTCTATTACAAGTACTAGTTCTTCTAGAAAACTCATTGAGCCTTAAAATGATAAAGATAAAATTGCACTTTTCCATATTAGAGTCATTACAAAACATAATAGTGGATCCCAAGCTACCCTTATTTCCGAAGCCATTGTCAAGAAACTAAATTTGGAAACTATACTTCATCTTAAACCTTATCCTTTTGGTTGGGTATGTGCAATGCCAAATTACAAGTGATAAGAAAATGTAAACTTAAATTTTCCATCACTACAAACTTTATTGATGAGGTAGAGCTTGATGTTGTACCACTTGGGAGTATATGGGATTGTTTTATGGAATCCATACTTGTATGACCGAAAATACATATTTTATCACCATGAAAACAAATATTATTTGTTTAAATATGGAATTGAGTATATTGTTAGAGCACATCACAAGAAAATGAATTTATCTATTGTAAGTGTTGGACAAATGAAAAGGCTTGCAAATGCAAGTAATAATTTCATATTTTTGATGACAAAACCCAAAGATGTTGCTGAATATGAAGACATCTAAGGATAAGATGTAAAACTCAATCATGATTTTATTTAAGTTGTTAACGCATATGATAATATGTTCCAGGAACTTGAAGGGTTACCTCCTAAAGAATCCAATGTAATATTACTAATTAGCCCAAGCTAATAGGATTATTTCATTTTGGTTCTTTTTTATTATTCAATGAATAAAATGTAAAGCAGGACATGAAAAACTCCTTAAATCAAAGAATAAATACATGCCCAATGTGAAAAGGGATAAATCTGGGCCTTTGTAATAAAATCCACTTGTGTGTGAAATAGGATTGAGACAATTGATTGGGTCAACAAGACCAAATCTCAGTTCTATCTAGATTCATTGAACCATATAGAGGCTCAACGCAGTTTTAGATGGAGGAGCTTCATGTGAAAGGAGTTGAAGTGTTGTAAGTGGTTTAGGGTTTTGCACATCCTCATCTTATAAAAGGAAGGAGAAGGCTCAAGGAAAATGTTGTTGAAGATATTCATAAATTAGTCTGCTTAGACTAATTTGAATTCTCTAGGATGTTTAGCCTGAGAATTGTGCTGCATAGCACAAGAGGGTTTCCTGTTTAGGAATCCCCTCTCTCCTTCCATTGAGCAGCTCTTGGAGAAGGTTGTTTTGCTTTGTCCACTATCAAGCTTTGAGGCCAAGCTCCATCTCTCTTAGGCAACGTAAATCCAATCAAGATTTACTTGTTTTAGTGAGCTGCAGCAAGGGGGATTCTAGATCTGCAGAGAACTAGCTTGTTTTGGGAGCCTCTTCTCACGAAGTGTGCCTTTAACCTCCTAGAAGAGTGCTTCTCCTGATTGTGCTTTAGATCCATATCTTGGCATCAGACCAAAGTGTTCTCCACTTCATCAGTGCAGTCCCTTGAGGAAACTGCGTCCTTTTTGTAGGCAGAGTTGCAATGTGGGTTTTGCTTCAGTTTGGAGGATAGATCTCTAGTGAAAGGGATCCTTCCCTTCACTGTGGTGATCCCTATATTAGCCAACCAATATATGTTCCATTTTAGATCTGATCTGCTGTATATCACATTCTTCAGAAATTTCTGAAGATTACTACAGATCTATGGTGTAGATCTCAGATCTATTCATTTTTGTTCATTTTCTGCTGAGATCCCCAAGGGGAATGTACTAAGAAGCTAATTTTTCTTATAGATCCCATTATGAAATGTTTCTTTTTCAGAAACATTGTCAAATGACAAGGCAAATCTATTCCAGAGATAGAATGCAGGGGAATTTACTGGATTTGTCACCTTTGAACAAAGGATGAACTCCAGAGGCTACCTGGCCCACTAGCAGACTCTGTCTATAGAGTGATTGTCAATGGAAAATATCCCCAATAGGGAAATACAACAAGATTGGGAATCTCTTAAGATAACCCCAACGTTGCAGCTACATCAATAAGCAAATGCATCAAATGAAAAATAGCAGTGAATCCATGAACACATAAAATGCCGAAGAACTCAATGGCCATCATATTAGATCATAGCAGCAATAAAATATATAACTCCTTGAGGAAATTATCACTCAAGAAAAGCACTAGAAGCCTCAAGAAATCTGTACATACAAATATGAAGAACACTACTAAATAAATTAAGCCCTAGGCCATGACTGCACATTTTTAGAGAGGAACTACTGCATAAATAATGAAATAAAATGATATGGAAATATGAAGCTCAAATAAAGTGGGGGAGCATGATCTCAAGCCCTGGAAAGACAATACATCAATCCTCTAAAAGGATTGGCTGGAATCTATACAAAAATGGCATTTTGCAGAAATACCGGAGTAGCTAGGTAGCTGCAGCTACTCAAGAATTGGAAATGGATGGAGAAGGCTGAAATAGCTGTTGTAGATGAAGATCCCTTGTCCAATATAAATTTGAAGTGAAAGGCTGATCCTTTCACCCAACACTTCTCCTTCAAAATCTGCTAATCCCTCGCAACAAATATCCATCCATGAAAACGTTGTCTAAGAGAGGGACTGCACTGCCTCTGATGGAAAGTGGTCGGCCTAATGCCAAAGATGATGGGATATTCTCTAGAACCACCTTTTCTGATCTCCCAATGAATAGAACGTCTCTCCACTGAAAAACAAGCTCCGAATGGTGTATGGAAACCTCCCTGGCAACACCCGGCAACACTGCACAATATCTGCTATAGAAACTGCGCTGATGTAGATGGCTGAAGCTATGGCCTGAATTCATGAATGTGGGGAATGGAGTGCATTCCTTCATGAGCTATTCAAGAAGGAGAGGAAATCCTCAATAGGACTCCCTCATGCCCTAAGGCACTGCAGCTCTGTTGAACAAAAAGAGGTAGCAATAAGTTTCTAGACTTGGATGTAAAAATGATCAAAGATGAACTCAATGGCTGCCTTGCTTCTCTTTTAAACAATGAGCCTTCCCTCCATGGGCCCTACTTCGAATTAGGGTTTCCTCCCTCTAGAATATTCCCTCCTACGTTGTCCCACATAGTGCTTTACAACTCATGCCAATGCAGTTTGACTTGGTCAACCTTGGCCAAGCATGTATGAAAAAACCTCCTTTCACACATGGAGGTGTGAAATCCAGCTCCAATATGATCCTCTTTCATAATTAGAGGATTTTTATTATCTAATGATGCAAAGAATGGGTCCCCTACCCATTTTATTCATCTCCTTAACAAAAATTAATGTTCCATAAAATTTGGAACATTACACATTCTGATCTATGATTTTGTATTCAGATCTATTATAGATCCAAAATATAATGAAACACTACTTCAGTCCCCTGTAAATTACGTTGTTCAACTTTTCTGTCTCATTCCATGGTTGGAGCACCTCATTTTGAGGCCTTTCTTTATGTAAATCTCTGGTTTTCCTAATGTAAATCATTTGAGTCATATTATAAGTTTCCATACTGACGTTCTAGCATTATTTCAGTTAAAACCCTCAGAAATTACGCTATCCATGCTTTAGCAAATTTCTGCATAATCTAAGCCATGGGAAATCGGGGTTTTCTAGCCTAGTTAGGAAGGGAGGAACTATTTAACATAGCAAAACGCATTTTTTTTACTAAAATTTGACATGGGAGTCCCTCATAACCCTAGCTATCATATCCAACTGCTTTCCCATCTTATTTTGACGCAGATATCTGAATACATTCATTTTTGGGCCTAAATCATCACTTTTCCCCACCTTTTGGTTTATAAAACGCTGTATAAATTTGCTGCTGCATATTTTATTGAAGGTTAAGTGATTTGAAATCAGTTCTCAGTCATAGGGATGCTTCTCCAACTCTGGAATACCTTAAGGTATTCTCATTGTTGTAGAAATTCCAGATCTGGAACATTACATCCAACATGAGATTCAATTGCAGTAGGATGCACCTCTTCAAAATATTGACATGTATCGAATGTAATTTTTGGTTATTGCAGAGATCAAGAAGAAAATTAAAGAGTTTCTTGACAAATGGGTCATTAGAACAAGTACATCTCCTTGTGGGGCTCTTATTGTTTTGGTTCCAAAGAAGGATCATACATGGCACATGTGTGTGGACTTTAGAGCTTTGAAAAAAATATTGGTAAAGAACTGCTATAATCTTCCTCTTATTTATGATTTGATAGATATATTGAAGGATTATGGTTATTTCATTAAGCTGGACTTGAGAAGTGGTTATCATCAGATCAGGATTTTTAAAGGTGATATTTGGAAGACTGCTTTCAAGACAAAACAAGGTTTTTTTGAATGGTTAGTTATGTCATTTGGGATTTATAATTCCCCTACAACATTCATGAGAGTTATGAATGATGTGTTGAGACCATTCCTTGATGATTTTTTCATAGTCTACTTAGATGATATTTTGGTTTTTAGTAAGATTTGTGAAGATCATGTCAAACATATTAAGCAAGTTTTAGATGTCTTAAAGAAAGAGAGATTGTATTTGAAGATTTCTAAGTTTGAATTTGGGAAAACCTCTTTAGTTTATTTGAGTCATATTATTGGAGTGAGTGAGTTGAAGATTGATCCCTCAAAGGTTGAAGTCATTATGAATTGGCCTAAACCCAATAATGTAATAAAGGTCATAAGCTTTTTGGGAGCAACTCAATATTGGAGAAAGTTTATTGCTAAATTATCAGCTATTGTAGCTACACTACATGATTTTACAAGTGTGAAAGATGTATTTTAGTGGGGAGGCAACCAGACAAAAGCCTTTGATACATTGAAAGAGAAAATCAGTGCAACACCTGTTCTTGCACTTCCAGATCTTAAGCAGCCATTTGAGATTCAAATCGATGAAAGTGACTATGCCATTGGAGTGGTTTTGGTGCAACATGGTAAGCTTATCTGTCATCATTATGAAACCTTTACCAATGCAATAATTAACTATCCAACTTATGGCAAAGAGTTGTATGCTTTTGTAAAAAGCATGAAGAAATGGTAGCATCATTGGATGGCTAAGGAAATAATTATTCATGGTGGCCATCAACCATTGCAATATTTGCAATCACAAACCAAGCTACTACAAGCAAGACATTTCAGGTGGATAGGATTTGTTCATCAATTCCATTTGGTAATCAGGTATAATAAAGGTATATACATCAAAGTTTTTGACATGTTATAAAGACCTATTTTTAGTGCATCTGTCATTCTTAAGCATAATTCTATCATGCATGAGAGTTATGTTGGAGAATATGCTAAAGATGAAGATTTAAAAGATGTTTATTAAACTTTGTGTCAAGGAAATCATGTTGATGAATTGGATTATCATGTTTATGATAAATTGTTGTATCGTCTTGGCAAGTTATGTGTTCCACAGGGTGAAAGAGTCAACATCATAAGGGAAGATTGTACTTCTCATATTGATGGCCACTTTGGTGTAGGCAAAACAATGGCACATTTATAGAGGTTTTTACATTGGCCTCGTATGAATGTAAGTGTGTCAAGATATGTAATATGGTGTTCTATGTGTGCTACTAGTAAGCCTAGCAATAGAAAGTTGGGTTTCTATACTCCAATTCTTGTTCCTTCCCATCCTTGGGAAAGTGTTTCTAGGGATTTTGTGGGATGGCTACCTATGTCTAGAAAAGGTCACGATTATCTTTATGTTGTTGTGGGTCGTTCTAGAAAAATGTGTAGTTTGATGCCTTGTAAGAAGCAAGTTGTAGCTGGACATACCGTATGGATTTTATTTCAAAATGTATGGGTGCATTTTGGGTTACCCACTTTTATTATTTCTTATCAAGATTCTCGATTTTTTGGAAAATTTTGCTCAAGTTTATGGGAACTCATGGACACCAAGTTGAAGAAGAGCACACCATTTCATTCAAAAACCAATGTATAGACAAAAGTAGTGAAAATAAAAATAGTATATATCCTTCGTGGTTACTACAACAAACATCCTAAGATTTGGGATGAACACTTACACTAAATCCAACATGCCTACAACAGAGCCAAGAATTCTTCGACTCAAACATCTCCATTTGAAGCATGTTTGGGATACTTACCAAAAAGTCCATTATATTTTATCTTTGGGAAAGATTTTGGAATATATGGACACAGTGACATAGATAAGGTCAAGTTCTTCATTGAACAAGTTCATTTGGTGCATCAAATGGTACAAGAATAGTTGGAAAATAGTCAAGCCAAGTACAAGGAAAGACATGATAAGCATCGTGCTAACCAAAAATTTTAGGTGGGAGATCAATTTTGGCTTTACATTAGCAAGGAAAGGCTTCAAGGAGAAGGTAAAAATATCAAAACAATCAGATATGGGCCCTTTAAAATATTGGAAAATATTGGTAATAATGCTTTCCTACTAGATTTACCTCCATACATGCAATTTTATGTTGTTATAAATTTGGAGAAATTTAGATTGTCTGAGCCTCCTTTGATTGAATATCAAGGAGAGAATGTTCATATCCCAATAATATAATAATTCTCTCCTGAATACTTAGAATAATTGTAGAAAGATAATATTCTTTACAGAAGGATAAGGACTTCACGCATAGGTAAGGTGGAGTACCTTCATGTGGGGCTTAAGGGAACTAATCCAAGTAAGGCAAAGTGGATTGATATTGGAAGGGTGGGGTAGTTATACCCTCACCTACCTGTTGATGGAAAATAACCTTTTGGTGGTCCAAAAGCTTCCAGTGGAATGGAATGATCTAGGGGATCAGAAAAATTCTCAAAAATGAAACTGCTTGAAATCACCTGAAACTAGTGCCAGTTTGTAGTGCTTGATAGCCATCAGTAAATTTTTGTCAGAACAAATTATGGCTAAAACAAATCATGCGCCTTCAAGAGATAGGTTTCATACAAAACTACTCATTCTTGAAGTCTTCTTATGCTGCCTAAACTCAAAAAATAATCTTCACTACTTTTTCATTGAGAAAATCCACCAAGAAATCTATTTTTCCCTCCAAAACTATTTCCTAAACAGCCTCGTTTTCATCATTTCCTTCAAATCATTGTGGCCCTTTTTATCCTCCATTTTCCTCTGAAAAATCTTCTTTTCTCTCTTTCATTTCCCTTTCATCGTCCTAAAAAACCTTCAAAATTTCCTTTCACTTCATAAAATCCCCTCTATTGGCTATAAAACCCTTTGTTACAGTTTAATAATCCTCCTTTATAGCTATCGGGACTTCAAAAAAATGCATAAAACCCCTTAAAAAGTTTCTTTCACCCTTTTTTTAAGGCCTAAAGCCCATGAGGGCTTAAGTTTCTCCGCCCTTTTTGTCATAAGGCCCAGCGCTATGACAAAGAATTTTAAAAACCCCTCTAACCCTATTGCATAGGCTTTTTTCCCGAATACCCGTATTTCCTTTGCAAAATTCCTTCCCCCGATGCGATGAGCTCCTTTCTCCTTAGCCCCTGGTCACTCATTCTTACCCGTGACCATACCCTAGCGCCTGTGCTAAAATCCCCCACCGCATCGATGTTTTATTTTTAAACCTGCCTTTTCCTTATATTTTACCCACCCCAATAACGATACCCCGGTGAGATCTACACCATAAATCCATAGGATCCGAAGGCCCACATTGGACCCATCGATCACCCATTTTCGCCTTTCTCTTAGCTCCTTTCCTTCCGCTCTTGGTCACCTTGTCCCTTTCAAGACCACACCCCTACCTAATCTCCAGCCCCTTCCCTTTCTGTCTGTACTCACCCTCACGAAAACAGATCTCCACTGTCACTCCGGGAGATCCAACGGTGGTAGTTCACCCCACCATCCTTTATTTCCTTCCTTTTCTTCCTCCTTTCCCCTGCCTTATCACTCCATCATATGATCTCTGCCATCGATTTATCAAAATCTGACGGTTCTCGCTCATTTTGACGCTCAAACCTTGTGGGGGGCCTACCATCCACTATGCAAAGGACCCACCCTATCATGAATTGAAATCTATCCCCAACTTCAAATGGCCGCCATGCAACTTTCCATCGCGCCCCTGTCCGCACCATCTGATCTCTTCCCCATCATCCGACAGTTGACATCGCATATCGCGCGATTTCACTGTCCGGGGTTTAATCAACAAAAATCATGCGATACTGGCGGTATTGAAAAGGCCATGTGGCGCGATACAATTGGATCACATTCGATTCGTGGAAAACCACTTACCACTCAATCATCGCGCGAAAACCATTCACGGTTTTCGTGAAACCGCTTTACCCAAATTCGCGCCAAATACCATTTTAAACCGGATTTTCATGTATTTTATTCATAAAACCTCTCACACCTGCATATTCTCCCCTCTGCACTGCTCCTCCCACTTTCTATCAGATTCTGTAAGCAGTTTCCCACCTCGCAGGATTTTATGTAATGTTTTTGTGGTTTTTGCAGGTTTTTTATAGCAGTTTTTTAGGCCAAAATCCCCCTACGGTTCATAAAGAGACAGGGCCTAAGATCATGACCCCTAAAACTCCAACAATGCAGAGTCAAGGCTTCTGGGGTTTATTCCACGGTTTAATCGATGTTGTGTCAGTGGTAGTCATAACATTAAACCCTCAACTGCACCAAAAAACCACCTGCACATAGCAAAGAAGAAGAACGGTGAAGACAAAGCTTGAAGATTAGAGGCTAAAGACAAAAACCATAGATTTGAAGATTTAATCAATGATTTAAAGACTAAATACAGTGGATTAAAAGGTTTTAATCATCTAGTTTGAGGGCTTATACACGGTATCAAGGATTAAATATCCGAAGCCGAGGATCAAGGGTTTAACCCTACAGATATAGGAAAAACATGATTAAAAAGGTTAAAGGAACAGGCTTAAGATACTAACGCCGGAATCAGTTCAAAAGAACAGAAGGTAGTGATGATTAAGGATAAAGGTTAAAGCCCAAAAGACCAAGAATCAAAAGAATTAACCAATTATTTATGAAATTAAGGACACAATGAAAAGCAGAAAGTGTTTAAAATGTGAAAAACAGTCAACATAAAAGGTTAAAAGCTCCGAAAGTGATTATAAGGCACAAAGCAATATCAAAGGCCTTATTGAAGTTCAAAGTGCCAGATTAGCACAAAATCAGTGAAAAAGCTTCTGAATGCCGCATCATTGAGGCTATTACTCCTCAAAATGCCACCTGCAGAGTTATTTTCTCAAAATAATACACCATTAATGCACAGTCAGAGATCTTTTGCCAAAGACAGCTTAGAATTATGGCCAGCCTACCAAAACCCCCAAAGTCAACAATAGTAACTAAGGCTGATGAACTTTAATGTAAAATCAATTAATAAGAGTTAATACATGTCATTTCTTCTCCATTGAGCCTCTCAATGGCCGAGAAGCACTTACTCTTCATTAATTGAGCAAATGAACCCTTCTTACACTCCACCTCCTCATTATTCTATAAATACTTCTATAGAAGAGAGTATAGAAGTTGGTCTTTGAATACTCCTTAATTTTAAATAGCTTTTGAGGTTCTTGAAGTTCTATATTGTAATAGAAGAAATATAGGCTGAGATGAGAAGTTCAAAGTTGTAAAGACCCACTGGACTTGAAGATTGTAACTGGTTTTAACATTAAATACACAAGCTAATTCATGGGATCCTAGTCCATGTCAATGGTGATGTGTTTCTCACTGTAATTGTTATTTTTCTTTATGTTTCATTCTGTCCACTTTTCTCTGATGAAGAACAACAAATGTATATTAGGATTTACTGTTAAGTACCCTACATCTCACTGAATAATCTTTATCTTTATGTTTTCTGCTAAACTGTGTATTTAAGGATAAATCAATAGAGTGTAATCAGTCAAAGAATGTTGGTAAGCCCATGTTTTGCTGAGTATAGCTCGAAATATTTTCTTTAAAAGTTCTTGAAGAGTTTTCTAAGTAAATTTCAATTAGGGAAGTCTATGGTTAGCCCTATCCTATGATTTCTTCTCCAAAAGTTACTATGAAAAGTTCCCTTAAGAGTATGTTGAAATTAGGCTAGTTTAAAAGTACTTACTTGATCTTAGACTACTTTTCATGTTCATCATAAATGTTTTTCCTTTGGGAATATGCTGAAAGCGGGCTAAGTTAAAAGTCTTTACTTGATCTTAAGCTATTCTTTGTTTTTAATGTTTTCTCTTGAAAGTATATCAAAAGCAAGCTAGTTTAAAATTACTTACCTAATCTTAGGTTACCTTGTGTCTTTATATTAAAGTGCATGCCAAAAGCAGGCTAGTTTAGAAGTACTTACCTGATCTTAGTCTGTCCTCTGTTTTTCTTGTGTGTTTTATTCTCTCACAACACTTTTTATGTTTCCATATCATCAAATCAACCTAAAGAATCTTTTGACATAGATGAATTTCCCCATGGACCACTTTTGAAACTTGTTGTGCAATTAAATCCTTTATGACTCCATAGCCCAATGGATTGAAGCAGTTTCTTTCTTATCCTATCAGCTGAACCATTTTCAACCTACTTACACCTTTACCCCTCATAAGACTTCCTTTGTTTTTATGAGTTTCATCCCAACCAAAACAAACACAACCCTTGTGCCTTATAACTAGCCAAATATCATATCATAAGCCTTTAAAGATCATATCTTTGAAAACATTCATATAGAGAGATCCCTCTCTGAATCTAGGATGGCTAGGTCCTTAGATTCCAAAGTGGTTTTGATGTAGGATCTGCAGTGTTTGTACTTTCCAATCTTGCAAACTACGGAGACCTAATAGAGTGGCGACCATACTGGGGATTCTGAGTAAAATCCTTAAAACAAAACACTCAGTATTTATTCAAGTAAAACCAACTTTCTCCAAGCACTACCAAGCATTTTGGTAACCATGATAGGAATTTTTTGAATCAATGGAAATCTAAGTAACTCTTAGGATTTTGACAGACCCTTATTAAACCTTGAAGAAATCAGCTAGCAACCACATAGTAAACTCTGTTTGTCTCATCACCGTAGCTAAGTGTTGAAACAGATTTAGGATACTCTCATAACCCACAGGACTGTAAAAAACTAAGAAAACCCAAAACATTTCAGATTGGTATCCAAACCTATTAGTGGTGGTGGACCATAAAACATTTTACCTTCCAAAGCTAAAAATTTCCACCTGGCAACTCCACAATTTTGAATTGATCTAAAGACTCCACTAGGAAACCCATTTCTATCATAACATCATACAAACTCAGTTAAGGAAATTTTGAAGATTAAGCTCTCTTGTTAAAGGGTCAGTTAGCTTATTAAATATTGTCATACTTGGTTGAACATTTCTTATCTTTGGGTCTGAAAACATTAAATTGTGGCTTCTAGAAGAATTCATACTAGAGCCTATCCTGACCCAAATCCTCCTAAGATAGTTGATAATCCAGAAAGTATATGTAGGAAATCTCCTAAGTGTAAAACACCAACTGTTACCAGACCGATTCATAGAGCTAATTCTGTCCCTGAAAACCTCTTAGCTCTACAAAATACACAAGTTGATTTAAGAAACCCATCCATAACTAGGTCACTTGATGATATAGATCAAATATACTTTGAGTCTCCACACTCACCCCTTCACAGTATTGAAAATCTTGGCAGTAGAGAAACCACCCCACCTGACCTTCATTTAATTCATAACTTTGGTTTTTCTCATCCTAGATCTGCTCAACAGTCTCTTGCTGGTCCAAATAATTCTGTTATCCATACACCCACTGTTCAAAATACTCCATTTCATCATCCTCCTCCTCTCATAAACCCTCCACTTGTAAACCCCCCATTTTTCCCATAACCTCCTATCATGGTAACATGGTATTCTCCCCTAGTCCTTCCTTTACCTTTAGGCAATTTGCCACAGGAATATCAATCCAAGATCCCATTATATGATGCTATTGGTTCTACTACTGCTTCATAACATGTAGAAAACATGAATGACTATTTTGATAGAAATGAGATAGATGATGAAAATTTCAAACTCAGATTGTTTACTCAAAGTTTAGTGGGAGAAGCTAGAAAGTGGTTCAAAGACTTAACCCCTCATATTATTAATGACCTTCAAGCTCTCCATCAGTCATTCCTAAACAAATGGGAAGTCAGAAAAAACCCTCTCCAAATACTTTCAGATTACAACAACCTCAAGAGAAACACTGGGGAAAGTGTTCAAAATTATTGCACTAGGTTCAATAGTGTTTATAATGCACTACCCCCAGATTTGAAACCTCCACAAGGCTCGACTTTAGCCAAATTCCCTGAAGGATTTTATCCTAAAATGGCATATCAGCTAAGAGAAAAAGATCCCTTGACTTTGGAAGATATGCAGAAGGGATCTCTTGCTGTGGAAGTAAATCTGATTGAAAAAAGAGCTAGGATGAGGAATGAAAAGAAAGTATCATTTAGGGAGGAAACTGCACCTTCTACATCTAGCTCTAAAATGGAAAGAATGATGGAGGAAATGATGAAAATATGAACATACTTGAGAGAGCACAATCTATAGAAAATCAATCATCTCCCCAAAACAGAAATCAATATCAAAATCGGAATCAAAACTTTAGGAGAAACCAACCTCAAAACAGACAAAGAGAGGATGATCAACAGATCAGACCTCCTTTCCAAGAAAATTATGTTAATGAGGATGAAGAGACAAATGAAAAAGTAGAGGATGATAACATGAACATGCTGGGAGTAAGCAATGAGGATTCTGATTTCCTCCGTGAAAGAAAACATGGTCTATATACACCCTATGATGGTAAAAGAGCAGAAACTGATTATTATCAACAATACTCTAAGAATGCCATCATAGGATCACCTAAAAAATATGACCTGAGAAGTAAAAAGAATCAAGAAAATTCTAGAAATAAAACCTCTGATAAACCTGCCAAAAACAGCCTAGATAATGCACCTAAGAAGACAGCTGAAACTCACAAAACAGTGGTTGTAAATTCTGATTTAAACAAAGGGAAAAATACCCAAGTCAATGAAAAATAGGGTGTTACCCTTAGCAACACTAGCATCTTAGCTAATGCTCCTGAAAAAATTATTTTAACTGCTGTAAATACTAAAAATCAGTAAGAAGATCTTGCTGAATAAGGAGTGTCTAACAAGGCTGAATCAAACATTTTGAAAAATCAGATTCCTTTTACCTAGAGAATGAAATATCCAAAATCAAAATCTCTATCCCACTTACTAAGTTAGTCACTCAAAATGTATATAGAGGTCAAATTTTGAAGGCTTTAAACATAGAAGATGTTCATGATACAATTAAATTAAATGAGGATACCCCAGAGCTCATATTTGGACCAAAAATTAAAGGAAAATTTCAAGAAGGAACTACCACTCCATTTTACATCAGTTTAAACATCCATGGCAATATTTTGCACAATGCCATGCTTGACTCAGGAGCATCACACAATCTCATGCCCAAGGTGATAATGGAAAGGTTAGGCTTAGAGGTAACTAGACCCTACAAAGACTTATATTCCTTTGATTCCAGGAGGGTGAGATGCCTATGCCTAATAAAGGATCTGTGTGTTAACTTAGCCCAAATACCAGCCAAGAGCCTAGTGATGGAAATTGTAGTGGCTGATATACCCCCCAGATATGGCATGCTTCTTTCAAGGTCATGGGATGCTAAGTTGCAAGGCACAATGCAGATGGATGTGACTTATGCCACCATCCCTGTCTTCAGTGAACCGAGAAGACTCTATAGGGAAACACACATGAAATACATGGTGAGTAGTTAAGATAGACTGGAAAACTCTCCTCTTTACTCCATACACACTGACCTTGACTATTTCATTCTTTTCAATGATAATATTCCTAAAGAGCAAGAGCTAATCTATGGAAAAAAATCAAATGTTGTAATCACTTCACATTAAAACATAGTTACAGCCATGGATAAAGAGGAAAGCACAGAAATTTACAGCAAACAGATTAAAGGTCTTAAGGTTCAAAACAATCATGTAAATAACATAGATCATGAAAATCAAGAAGTAAAACCTTAAAAAATTCAAAAACTCGAGGAACAAAACTCAGAAAAATGCAGTGTATACCCTTGTACAGAACAGAATGATGAAGAACACAAAGAGGACAAAAATGAAATAAATTTCAAATCTAAAAATAGTCCTCTTTGGAGCATGAATTTTGATGGGTCATGCACTAAAATTGATGTAGGAGCAGGCATATGGATACACAATACTGAGAAAAATCATGTTGAGGGGCATTCCTATAGATTAAAATTTCACTTTAAAAACAACATAGCTGAGTATGAGGCTCTCCTTTTAGGCCTACATTTATTGAAAAAAATAGGAGCCAAAAGAATAAAAGTCCAGGGGGAATCAGAGTTGATTATTAGGCAAGTAAATGGGGAGTACAGTGCTAAGCATCCCGGACTTAGAGCCTATAGAGATGATGCCATGGACTTGTTAAAAACATTTGATGAATTCCAACTGATATTTGTCCCAAGAAACCAAAATGTCTTTGCCAACGGTTTAGCCTTTGCTGCTAGAACTTGTCTAACACCTTATGAAACCAAGCAATGCACCACCCAAGTCAAATTTAGACCAGCTGTCCTAGATAATGAAAGATATTGGCAAGTTTTTGATGGAGATAAACAAATAGAAGACTTACTACAGTCCAAAAATGAATTCAAAACATCAAGCTCAGATTCAAATTATGATAAATACTGTACTAATGAAGAAAACCCACTTACGGAGGAAGAAAAGTCTCCTGGGATTGCAGAAATAAATCTGTTAACAAATGAATTCCAACATATGACAGAAAATAGCACAGATTTGGAAAATGAAGACTTAGAGGTGTTGCATTCCAAAGATCAAAGCTTGCCAAAAGGGCTGTTCCCCTTAGAAGAATTATTTGATTTGAATGATGTGGCCAAGAAGCCAAAACTAGAACCCATAGAATCTGAAGTGGAAGAATGCAACATAGGCAGTAAGGAAAAGCCTAAATTAATCAAGCTATCTAAAACTTTGCCAGCTCACATTAAACTGAAATACATTGAGCTCCTTAAGGAATTTTCTGATGTGTTTGCATGGAGCTATGAAGATCTGAAATCATATGATACAGAAATAATTCAGCATAAAATACCCCTCAAACAAATCCAGAAACATTTTAAACAGAAATTGCGTAGAATCAACCCTTTTCACTTACCTCTGGTAGAGAAAGAAATTAGGAAAATGTATGATGCTGGAATTATAGTCCCTGTTAGATACTCAGAGTGGGTGTCTAATCTTGTATCAGTTAGAAAGAAAACAAGAGAAATAAGGCTTTGCATTGATTTTAGAAACTTAAACAAAGCCTCACTTAATGACAACTATCCTTTGCCCAAAATGGATCATGTCTTACAATAGGTGGCTAGTTCCAAAAGAATTTCTTTGCTAGATGGATTTTCAGGTTACAATAAAATTTTGGTACATCTTGATGATCAACTTAAAACAACCTTTACTACACCTTGGGGTACTTTCATGTATTTGAAAATGCCCTTTGGTTTAATGAATGCTGGTGCCACATTCTAGAGAGCCATGGACATTGCATTTTCATAAGAAATAGGTTACTTCATAGTGATTTACTTAGATGACATCACTGTCTATTCTAAAATAGATGAAAAACACCTAATACACTTGAGAGAAGTCTTTGAAAAGTGTAGAAAATTTGGGTTATCCTTAAATCCAAAGAAAACACTATTTGGTCTCCAAGAAGGTAAACTTCTTGGACATATAATATCAGAAGAAGGAATAAGGATAGACCTAAAAAGGATTGATGGCATATTGTAGATCAGCCATCCTAGAAACATCAAGGAACTTCAATCTTTCATTGGAAAGGTGTTTTTCTTGAGAAGGTTCATACTCAATTTAGCTGAACTCCTTAGAAATATAACAAACATGCTTAAAAAAGAAGGGTAAAACTATCACTCACCAAAACACCAGTTCTTATTAGCCCTGATTTTTCAAAAGATTTCTTCATTTTTTCATTTGCATCCGAACACACAGTAGCTGTTGTCCTATTACAGAAAAACCATAATGGACAAGAGTAGCCCATTGCATTATTTAGCAAGGAATTGAGAGATGCACCTTTGAAGTACAACATAATGGAAAAACAAGCCTTTGTCTTAATCAAAGCCTTAAAAGACTTCAGAGTTTACATTTTACGTTCCCACATCATAACATTTGTGCCTCATTCAGTTGTAAAAGACATATTGACCCAAGATCCAGATGGAAAAAGATGAAAGTGGATTGCTGTAATTTTAGAGTATGACTTAGAAATCAAGCTCACTAAGCTCATAAAAGGTCAAGGACTAGCAAAACTTATGGTTGAATCCAACTTTCAACCTCTTGATATAAACATGTTTAATGCATTAGATGAACAGAAGGAGTTTTCAACTTCAATTATTGAAGATCATTTTCTGAATTCATCTTATGTTTTGCGTAATCTTAATGCCCCTCCTGGTTTGTCTAAAAAAAAGGCAAGATTCTTAAAGTTGAAAGCTATAAATTATTGCATTTTGAATAAATGTTTGTATTGGAAAAATTCTAGTGGATTATTGCTTAAATGTTTGCCTGAGAATTATGCAAATACGATCAAGCACGAGTTTCATGAAGGAGAATGTGGAGGCCATCTCTACTGGAAGTCAACTGCTAACAAAATCCTTAGAGCTGGCTATTACTGGCCCACCCTATTTCAAGATGTCCATAAAATGATTATTTCATATCATAAATGCCAAACTTTGAAGGCAAAAGAAAGCTGCTTCCCTTACCTCTGCAACCAATCGCTGTTGAAGCTCCTTTTCGGCAGTGGGTTCTAGACTTCATTGGGGAAATCCATCCTCCCTCATCTACCCAACATAGATGGATCCTCACAGAAACATAATATTTTACCAAATGGATAGAAGCCATCCCCTATAAGAATGCCACAGACTCAGTCATCATTTCATTCCTTGAAACCCATATACTGTCTAGATTTGGCTGTCCTAGAAAGATCATAACTGATAATGCTGCTGCATTTGGATCTATAAAGATGGTAGAATTCTGTCATAAATATCAAATTATATTGGGTCATTCCACAGTTTATTACCCTCAAGGTAATGGGCTGGCAGAGTCCTTAAATAAAAGTTTGGTAAACATCATCAAGAATTTGTTGGAAGACAACAAGAAATCATGGCACAATAAGCTAGTACATGCTTTATGGGCAGACAGATTGACAGTTAAAAAGTCAATTGGGATGTCCCCTTACCAGCTAGTGTATGGAACTGATGCAATTTTTCCAACTAGTTTAGGAGTGCCAGTCATGAAGCTGATCCAAGAAGTACAGTCTAAAGATGATGATGTAACAAGAAGGATAAACCAGACTATACATCTACAATAAACCAGAGAGGAAGTATATTTCAGAGCACAACAACTACAGGAAAACATCAAGATTTTTTTTTACAAAAGAACCAAGGCAAGTGATTTCAAGATTGGTGATAAAGTTTTGAAATGGGATTCAAAAAAAGAAGATAAGGGCAAATATGGAAAATTTGACAACTTATGGCAAGGCCCTTATCTTATTCAATCTGCTATTGGAAAAAATGCATTTTTTCTGCAAGAGTTGGATGGAGCTGAGTACTTTGGAGGTCCTGTCAATGGCAGGTTTCTTAAACATTATTTCTGTTGACTGATATTTTTAATTTCAAGGCTTTTTTTTCATTGTATATAACAGTTCTTTTCAATTTGAAAAAAGGAAAAATACAAAAACAATAAAAAAGGAAAAGAGGGCAGAAATAAAAGAGAAAGTTACAGCCCCATACCCAAGAAAAAAGAAAGGAAAAATATGAAAGTGTGCAAGCTTAAATTCCACTACCAAAAACAACACTGCTATTTTAGTCTCACAGCCTAATCATGACTAAGATGGTTTTCAATTTTCTGCTGATAGGTTAGTGAAGAAGATTTGCCAAACTGTTTAATCTTGGCTTATCAGTAGAATAGATTATGATAGAAATATAGTGGTTCAAACAAGCCTAAATCCTGAACCTATAAGTTTGATGAACAATTGGTTCTTATATGCTCAAATTCTAAACCAAGAGAAAAGAAAAAAAACTCTAAAAAGATCAAAACCAGAGTTGAAAGCAAAGAATGATGGATGTTTCAAATTTTCAGATATTAAGTCTTCACAATTCTATTTTAAAATTTCTGCAAATAAAGTGTATGTGAAGCTTGTACATACAACCATAGACACCACAGCAAATCAGACAGTCTAATCCTGATTTGAATGTGTTTAAATTTCTGTTTTAGAAAATAGAGAATAAAATCTGCCAGACAGTTTAATCCTGGCAGATAGTAGCTTAGGTAGAGAATTTATGAGTTCAACAGTTTAATCTGAACTCATGGAAGAAATAAGGGTAGATTTAGTTTAGTTTTTCTTGCTTTCAAAAGAATAAAAAGCTGATGTTTAAGGTTTGCAAGTCCAAGTGCACCTTCTGAAGAAAAAATGTTAGGAAGTAGGCTGTGTAGGCAGGATGATTGGGAGAATTTGTTTGCTGATATGAAATACTGATCATCTTTTCTAAAGCAGCATGATCAAAGAAGAAAGGTTGTCAATGGATAAAGGCACAGGTCTACATTCCAGAGATAAAATTATGAAGTTCTTGACACCTCCAAGGAGATTCCATCCCCAAGTGGAGCCACTGTTAACCATCAGTAAATTTTTGTCAGAACAAATGATGGCTAAAACAAATCTTGAGCCTTCAAGAGATTGGTTTCATACAAAACTGCTCATTCTTGAAGCCTTCTTATGCTGCCTAAACTCAAAAATTAATCTTCACTACTTTTTCATTGAGAAAATCCACCAAGAAATATGTTTTTCCCTCCAAAATTGTTTTCTAAACAGCCTCATTTTCATCATTTCCTTCAAATCATTGTGGCCCTTTTTATCCTCCATTTTCCTCTGAAAAATCTCCTTTTCTCTCTTTCATTTCCCTTTCATCATCCTAAAAAACCTTGAAAATTTCCTTTCACTTCATAAAATCCCCTCTATTGGCTATAAAACCCTTTGTTACGGTTTAATAACCCTCCTTTAGCTATCGGGACTTCAAAAAAATGCATAAAACCCCTTAAAAAAATTATTTCACCCTTTTTTAAGGCCTAAAGCCCTTGGGGGCTTAAGTTTCTCCGCGCTTTCCATCATAAGGCCCAACGCTATGACCAAGAATTTTAAAACCCCCTTTAACCCTATCGCAATGGCTTTTTTCCCGAATACCCGCATTTCCTTTGCAAAATTCCTTCCCCCGATGCGATGAGCTCCTTTCTCCTTAACCCCTGGTCACTCATTCTTACCCATGACCATACGCCAATGCCTGTGCTAAAAGCCACCACTGCATCGGCATTTTTATTCTTAAACCTGCCTTTTCCTTATATTTTACCCACCTCGACAACTATACCGTGGTGAGATCTACACCGTAGATCCATAGGATCCAATGGCCCACATTGGACCCGTCAATCGTCCATTTTCGTCTTTCTCTTAGCTCATTTCCTTCCGCTCTTGGTCACCTTGTCCCCCACAAGACCACAACCTTACCTAATCTCCAGCCCCTTCTCTTTTTGTCTGTACTCACTCTTCTGATGACAAATCTCCACAGTCGCTACAGGAGATCCAATGATGGTAGTTCACCTTGCCATCCTTTATTTCCTTCCCTTTCTTCCTCCTTTCCCCCGCCTTATCACTCCATCATATGAGCTCCACCATCTATTTATCAAAACTCGACGGTCCTTGCTCATCCCAATGCCCAAACCCCGTGGGGGGCCTACAATCCACTATGCAAATGACCCACCCTATCATGACCTGACATCTATCCCCCACTTCAAACGCCCGCCGTGCAACTTTCCATCACGCCTTGGTCTGCACCATCCAATCTATTCCCCATTATCCGACGGTTGATCTTAGGCTATTCTCTGTTTTTCTTGTGTGTTTGCTTCTCTCACAACACTTTTTATGTTTCCATATCATCAAATCAATCTAAAGAATATTCTGACATAGATGACTTGCCCCATGGACCACTTTTGAAAATTTTTGTGCAATTAAATCCTTTATGACTCCATAGCCCAACGGATTGAAGCGATCTCTTGCTTATCCTATCAGTTGAACCATTTTCAACCTACTTACACCTTTACCCCTCATAAAACTTCCTTTATTTTTATGAGTTTCATCCCAACCAAAACAAACAAAACCCTTGTGCCTTATAACTAGCCAAATATCATATCATAAGCCTTTAAAGATCATATCTTTGAAAACATTCATATAGAGAGATCCCTCTCTGAATCTAGGATGGCTAGGTCCTTAGATTCCAAAGTGGTTTTGATGTAGGCTCTGCAGCGTTTGTACTTGCCAATCTTGCAAACTACAAAGACCTAACAATGCTCATCATAGTGGTGCATATGGGGGAGAGGGGTCGTGCATTATCCCTGGCCCTTGGTCATCGCATTACCCTCTAGAGCAGCGATGGAGGAAAATTTGGAAGGGGTGGGGACTCATCCCCATCCCTAGGTCTCATCGGAACATCACATAACCCACGACAGATAGGTTTGGGGCTCTGGCGATGGGGGCGGGTAGTTAGCCCTGGACCCTAGCCCTAAGGACACACATGTGACCACACACCGTAGGAGGAAGGAGTGGAGCAGCGAGAGTGAGTCAATAGCCTAGAACCAGGACACCTGGGCACAAAATGATCACATTCGGTGCTTAAGGGGATAATGGCGCAATTAAGAAGGCGATAATTTTCCCTTTTTTCAATGCGAATCTCACCGACGCCAAGTGAATTTGTCGCTTGAAAGTTGGCAGAAAGGTGGAACACGTAGGATGATTAGCCAGAATTGAAAAATTGCAAAACAGTTAGCAAAATTTATTCAAGGAGACATAACTTGATCAATTTTTGGTCTTTTTGACCCCAAGAAGATCCTAGATAGGGGTTTTGGGGCATTCTAAATCCATTGGCAACACAATTTTTAAATTTGGAGCACTATAAATTGATGTAATTATGATTTTAGCACATAATTGAAGAGGCCCAACATTGGAAGCTGGACCTGGAGATGTAGCCCAAATGGGTGAACTAAGTTATCTAGTGTTGTTGTGTATGGTTCATTTTTCTCTGTTTATTTTCTGCAAAATAAGTTTTAAACACTAAAGTTTATGTGCTTTTGCAACTTAATCCATTTCCCATAAGACATAAACTTACTTTCATCTTTTTAATAAACCTTCAATTTTTAAAATTCAAATCAGTTTGGTATCAGAGCATGGTTATTTTGAAGGTTGGATTGTGTTTGCAAGTGTTTTCTGATGCTTACAAGGTTAAAGTTGAAAAGATGAGAAGGAATGCTTGAAGAACCAAATCCTCAAATTGTTTCAAGGAAGACACAGAACCCTTAAAATTTACTAGTCATGGCACATGAAGAAGGAAATGAGGAGATGTCTGAGGATGAGAGAGATTTCAATAAGGATTTCTTTGAGATTTCTAAAATCGTGAAAGTTGTGTTTGAAGATAGGACTTTAAGGTTGCAAGGAGAGAGCTTAGATCAATCAAAATGTAATGGAGGAGATAGGAGCAAGCCTCCACCCCTACCACCACCTTTCCCTCCTCCTTCACCTCCATATTCACCTTAATATTCCTCCACTTAAATCCCTTCACGTCCTCCTCCAAGGTCTCTAAAAGGACATGTTAAGTCTCCTTTTTTAAAGCTTGATTTAAAATTTGAATTTCCCATGTATAATGGAGAAGTAAATGCTAAAAATTTGGATAATTAGGTTCGTCTAATTGAATTTTATTGTAGGATTCAAAGGATTAAAGATTATGTGACCAAGATCCAACTTGATTCTCTTTTATTGGAAAGTTTCGCTCTCATATGGTGGGGGGATATAACTCAAGAAGACTTTAAGAAAAGTGGTAAAATTATCTCTTCTTAGAATTATTTTGTAGTTGCATTAAGAAGGAAATTTTATCCATTAGCTTACATGCCAAATGCAATTATGGATTGGAAATTTTTTAGAAAAGCTAAAGGTCAGAGTGTTCAAAGTTATACACAATAATTTAGAAGAAGAGCTTTAATGTTGGGTATAGATTTGTCTTCACTAGACACTCTACTTAAATACATAGGTGGATTACATAGCTATTTGAGACATACAATTCTCATGTTAACCTCACCAATCTAGATGAAGCATGTGTTCAAGAAAATCATTTAGAAGCAAGAGAGAAAAATGTTCCCCAAGAGACTAGCAAGAATCCATTCAAATATAGAGAAAAAGGAAAAGGGAAGTTTAAAGGCAAGGGCGAAAATAATGATACATTCAATAACGAGGGAGAAAAAATCACATGCATAAATTTTTTAAGAGAAGGCCATGATGAAGGCCATTGCTAGAAATTACATCCAAAATTGAGACCAAAAAAGTTTAACAACAAGGGAAACAAAAGATTGTTGCAACCACTCAACAAGATCTAGGATCCGATTTAGGTGATGAGACCAAAATCACAACCATGAGATGAAAGGTAATGCTTCTATTGCAAGTACTAGTTTGTAATATTCCAAAATGGAAAAGACAGGAATATAGAACATCTATAACATTCCAAATAAGCAAAACGGGAATATAACACTAAAATATGGAAAATGTCGGAAATATGCAGCAAAATCAAGACATTATAACCATGAGCCGAAACAACTGAGTCATATTATTATAAACAACAACAAATATAAAGTACACATTAATCTAAAGGAGATGCACTCAAGCCAACAAGAAGTGGCTGAAATACACTAATGAAAACTAGCATTGAAAATGTTGTGCTGCTACTGCTGCTGCTGGAAACTACTGCTATTGTAAATAAGAACCATGTGCGGGAGGTTTCTGGCATGCTTTGAATGATCCAAAATTTTAGTCATGGATTATACTCAAACAACACAGAAAAACCCATAAATGGTTTGGCCAGATTTTAACTTTGGATTTCCGGCCCTTTTTGGGTTGCCAACTGCACCCTTGTTGGCTGACTTACGCAATCCTCCTGGGTAACTGCTCATATGGGGCTTAATTGATGATATAACTACTACAATAGCATTCAATCAGCTCAATACATGAAGTGCTGGTCCCTTCTCTTGATCTCCAAGCTAGAAGCTTGAGATCTAGCTCCTCCTTCCTCTACTCAAGTTGCAACTGCACACTGTACAACTACTGGAATGAATGGTGTTGTCAAGAGGGTTGAAGTTGTAGCCTGCTTCTAGGTGATGTAATATAACTCAAAGATGATGGAAATAATCTCTCCAAAGTGAGTGGATGATCCCTCACAACATTCCAAGCTGAAATACTTGGAACTTTTTCCCTCCACTAGATCTACCTTGCTGGACTACACAATTCCTGGAGGAACTGCTACTGCATGGAGGTATAAACTACTGGCCTGATGCGGGATATCATAATGCTACTTCTAGAAGACTGAAATGGAAGAAAAATATGAAAGGATGAACCCTCCACCACTTTCTTAGCTGAAATTCTAAGAAATACCTTCCTCCTCTCAAACCCTAAGACATGAATGCGTAATTCCTGAAGCTGTATATGTAGAAGAGAGGGGATGAATGTGGCACCAATGCCGGATGATGAAAAAATTCTTAAAATAACATTCCCAAAGTAGGCACTCAAATTCCACCATGGTAAGGGTGGAATTCCCGCTTGGGAACACCCGCGTGCTAAACAACATAACAGACTTAGCTAAACAACTGAAGTGTGCAAAGAATGTCCAACAACAATACAATATCAAATTCCAGATTGATTTTCTTTGCTGCCCTCATCTTCCTTATATGGTTTTGAGCCTTCCCTAGCCTTGGCCCACCTCATAACTACGTTGCACATGTGGCCACTAGTCTCCATGAAGACTGTGATGTCTCTCCATGATCTCCATGATCTCTGCAATTAATCTCCACTCCCTCCACCATGTGTGCATTTAATGCACCACTTCCTCCATCACTACATCATTAATGCTCTATGATCTTACTTTTATTCCTCCACTATCTCCATCATCTTCATCATTAATGCTCTATGACCTCCACTCATTCTTCATTATTAAGTTGCTCCACTACTCCATAATGCTGATCTATTTTCTAATTAACCCACATTCACACAACAAAAGTGAATTTGATTCATCTATGGGGTTTATGGGTCCCTCCACCCTTTTATTTACTTAACTAATTAAGAAAAGTAAGAAATCTAATATTCCAATTAACTGGTGGAAAATTGGGAATATTACAGTCCTCCCCACAAAAATGTTGCTTGTCCTCAAGAAATTGCAAAAGTGAATGCTACGACAATCCTCCCTCCAAATGGCATCCTCATATGGAAGGTCTCCCCATATGCTCCAATGTGTAATGAATGCTCAGCTCCACAACTGCCTCTCTAGAATGTCTATTATGGTTTCCAATTGTATAGTTAGATGCCTCTCCTCATCACTAAACCTCCAAGTGGAAACCATTTGTTGTTCCAAAGCCTCCTCTTTGCATGAGACATATGAAGTGAAGTGGTTCCTCCCCCCAATGGAAAGTCCCAACTCATGAACCATCTCTCTAACCCATGCTACATGGAGTAGGATGTGCCTCTCCATGCTCCCATCATTGGCCCTGTTGGCCCTGATTTCTCCAAGCATCATCTCAAAACTATGCAAAATAGGAAACAAACACATATGGGTTGACATGTAAAATGTCGAACCATACTCTCTCAATAACATCCACCGCAACAATGTCTGTTGATGCCTTACCACCCCATCATCATACAAAGTATGGTTTCCATACTCTCCTAACATAAGCCAATGCAATAAGGCCTCATGTTGCCATCCTCCCTCCTCATCATGCAAGGTATGGGAGAAAGTCATCCCATACTCTCCCAAGAGTAACCAAAGCAGCAATGACCCTTGATGCCACATCATATCATCATCATGGAAGCCATGGAGCAACAACATATTGATTGACATGTAGAATGTCACATCAGCCCAACATAACCAAGCTCCTTGCTGCCACATCATGTGAGTGCTATGCAATGTCCCAAACAATAACACACCCATTTACATATGAAATTTCATGTGATGGCCAAAATCTCTCAAAAGTAGCCAATGCAACCATGCCTCCTGCTGCTGCATCACCTCAGTACTATGCAAGGCATGGAACATACCAATCTAAAATGTCGGGTGGTAACCATACTCACCCAAGAGAAGCCAGTGCATCCATGATTCTTGATGCCTTGTGTCATATATCTGCAAGTAGCTCACCAACCACTTGCTTATCATCCTCACCCATCCATCCAACCATGGTTGATAACTCATATCATGCTCCAACTTGGTATCCACCCAATGGAGAATACCATCCTCCCCAATCTAATGATCTTTTCACTCCATGATATGTTGAAGTACATCCTCCTTGAGGTTAGTCCATGAGAACCTCTCATCGATGACCTAGTAGAATCCATAATATTTTGAATATGATGTAGGTAGAAACTTCTCTTTGAGTTGTGAGATGATCATCAAGAAGGCTTCATATTGATAATGGAAAATGTTATTCGTCATAGGATGTCTACCATATATAATCTTTCCCTCCAATGCTTCATGAGTGAAGCGGTCATCAAAATGCTCCAAGAATAGTTGGGCCTCCAACTCATCACTGCTCCCCAGTGACAGCGCTGTTGATCTCCATGATGGTGCATCTGTTGTATCATGACCATGCACAATGCTGAACACATAGCCAAAAATTATACTGATTAACAGTATGCTCATCCTATCTTCCAAAATTCCACACTTCAACACAAAGTGTTGTGTGTAACTCAATACTGAACAACTAGGATGGCTATACATATCATCCTTGAACAAGTCAAGGGTCCTCTACATAGTGATAGTTTGTTGCTCCAAATCAGCAAGGTGCTCTAATCCTTGGTTATGAAATTTCCATGATGGCATGATCCCATAAATCTCAAGCTGAGGTGCTGAAATAATAGGGAATGGAAGTGTTTTCAAACCTTGGATAAAGCTGATACTTGGGAACATCTTGCAAAGCTACAAGAATTCCTATAATTGGTGAAATGGCTTCTCCAACTACTGGTGATGGTGATGTGTTATCCTCTGCTGTTGCACCAACGCTAGTATCTGCCTCCTCCTCCTCATGCATCTTCTGAATCATGTATGGGAATCCCAATGTCAAGAGCTCAAGACCACCTTGCAAGGATGCAAGTGCTCTTTCTCCTAATCCAAGCACTTCTGCAACTGGTGGTGGTGGATTTTTCTCCTCTTCCGGAGTGATAGTGCTGACATCCTCCCTTTATTATTCATATGCTATCTCATCAATGTTGGGAAATGTCTCTATGGAAAGTACCTCCAATTTCCTTCTATCGAACTTATTAATCAACCTTTGAGTGAAATCTGCATAAGCAGTCACTCTTGCATGTTTTATATGGCTGAAACACCAATCCTTTGCTCCACCCTCAAGGTGCAGCACTGCAATATCAAAAAATTCTCTTTTCACTACTGGGTGTAGCTAGAATAAATGATCTAACTCCTTCATCCAAGATTTTACTGTGCTTTTGGATGATCCATCGAATGTAGGCAAGAAGAATCTATTCTGTGTATGCCTTCTTCCTCTATTGCTACTGTGGGATCTCCGATTTTCTTTGATTTGGATAAACTATTGGAGAGTTAGATTCTCCTTAAATTCTCTTGATTTAGATTTGTTCTCATGCTCTAAGTATCCTCCATCTCCATGCCATTCATCTCCTTCTGTAAGGAAAGTGGACATAGAAAAGTGTTGTGGAATTCTTTTCATTGTCAGTTGTTTATGTTGCTGATAGGAAGTACTTGGACCTTCCTCATTTTGAAACCCTCTTGAGGTTTCTCTTTTCCTTCCCCTTCTCATTTCTTTAATCTCTGTGGAGAGATCCTGCATAGATCCAAAGAGAAGTGTGGCAAAACTTAATCCTTTCACCATTGAAGACTTCTTGTTTTTATGCTTCTTCTTCTTATTCTTCTGATGTCATGAAGTTCCCACAAGTTGAGCCAAATATCATGATCTGATACTACTGTAATATCCCAAAATGGGAAAGACATGAATATAGAACATATGCACAATTCCAACTATGGTAAAATAAGAATTAAACATGTAGAACTGGAAAAATGCCAGAATACATCAAAACATCATACATATGGTCATAAAAAAACTGAACCATATCATTGAGGATCAACAGCAAGGTAAGTACACAGTGCTCCAAAATGAATGCACTCAAGGCACAAGATGGCTGAAATAGACTAAATAAAACTAGCACTGGAAATCTTGTGTTGCTACTGTTGCTGCTGCTAGAAACTGTTGTTACGGGGAAGAAGAACCATGTGCGGGGAGGCTTCTCACGTGCTCAAAATGATCTAGGGTTTTAACCATGGATTCTACTAAAAAAACCTAGAAAAACCCATAAATGGTTTGGCCAGATTATAAATTTGTATTTTCGGCTTTTACCCTTGTTGGCTGACTTATGCAATCCTCCTGGGTAAGTGCTGAGATGGGCTGAGTTGATGATATAACTACTAAAATAGCACCCAATCATCTTAATACATTAAGGGATGGTACCTTCTCTTGATTTACAAGCTAGAAGCTTGAGATCTAGCTCCTCCTTCCTCTGCTCAAGTTGCAACTGCACACTATACAACTGCTAGAATGAACTGCCCTGTCAAGAGGGATGAAGTTGTAGCCTGCTACTAGGTGATGGAATATAACTTACTTAAAATAATCTCTCCAAAGTGAGGGGATGACCCCTCATAGCATTCCAAGTTGAAATACTTGGAACTTTCTCCCTCCATTAGATCTACCTGGCTAGACTATGCAATTCCTGAAGAAACTCTTGCTACATGGAGGTATAAATTGCTGGCCTGATTTTGTACATCACAATGCTACTCTTGGAAGACTGAAATGGAATCACCATATGAAATGATGAACCCTCCACCAGTTTCTTAGCTGAAATGCTAAGAACTACCTTCCTGCTCTCAAACCCTAAGATAGGAATGCGAATTCCTAAAGCTGTATATGTAGAAGAGAGGTGCTAAATGTGGCACCAATGCCGGATGACGAATAACTGCTCAAAATAACCTTCCCAGAGTAGGCACTCAAATTCCCCTTGGGTAAGGGTGGGATTCCTGCTCAGGAACACCTGTGTGCTAAACAACACATCAGAGTTAGCTAAACAACTGGAGCATGCAAAGAATGTCAAACGACAATAAAATATCAAATTACAGACTGATTTTCTTTGTTGCCCTCATATTCCTTATATGGTTGTGAACCTTCCCTAGCCTTGGCCCACCTCGTAACTGTACTACACATGTGGCCACTAGTCTCCATGAAGACTGCGCTAGCTCTCCATGATCTCCATGATCTTTGAAATTAATCTCCACTCCCTCCACCATGTGTGCATTTAATGCACCACTTCCTCCATCACTACATCATTAATGCTCTATGATCTTACTTTTATTCCTCCATTATCTCCATCTTCTTCATCATTAATGCTCGATGACCTCCACTCCTTCTTCATTATTAAGCTACTCCACTACTCCATAATGCTGATCTATTATCTAATTAACCCACATTCACACAACAAAAGAATATTTTATTCATTTATGGGGTTTATGGGCCCCTCCACAATTTTATTTACTTAAATAATTAAGAAAATTTAGAACTCTAATATTCCAATTAACATGTGGAAAATTGGGAATATTACATAGTTATTCTAGAAAACCCATTGAACCTCAAAATGATAAAGAAATAATTGAGATTTTCCATATTAGATTCATTACAGAACATACCAAAGTAGGCATTTTGTTTGATAGTGGATCCCAAGCTAACCTTATTTCTAAAGCCATTATTAAGAAACTAAATTTGGAAACTATACCTCATCCTAAACCTTGTCCTTTGGGTTGGGTATGTGACAATGCCAAATTAAAAGTGACAAGAAAATGTAAACTTAAATTTTCCATCACTGCAAAATTCATTGATGAGGTAGATCTTGATGTTGTACCACTTGGCATATGCAGGATTGTTTTAGGGGGTTATGCTATTTGAGCTTTGTAATGCACATGAAACATTCATAAGAGTTATGAATGATGTGTTGAGACCATTCCTTAACAATTTTTTCATAGTCCACTTAGATGATCTTATGATTTTCAGTAAGACTTGTGAAGAGCATGTCAAGCATGTTAAGCAAAATTTAGATGTATTAAAGAAAGATAGATTATATTTGAAGATGTCTAAGTGTGAATTTGGGAAAAACGTTTTAGTTTATTTGGGCCATATTGTTGGAGGGGGTAAGTTGAAGATTGATCCATCAAAGGTTGAAGTCCTTATGAATTGGCCTAAACCCATTAATGTAATAGAAGTTATACGCTTTTTGGGAGCAACTTAATATTAGAGAAATTTAATTGCTAACTTCTCATATATTGCAACTACACTACATGCTTTGACAAGTGTGAAAGAGGTATTTCAATGGGGAGGCAAGCAGTAGAAATCCTTCGATACATTTAAAGAGTAAATAAGTACAACACCAAATCTTTCACTTTCAGATCTTAAGCAAAAATTTGACATTCAAACTGATGCAAGTGACTATGCCATGGGAGAAATTTTGATGCAACATGGTAAGCCTTTATTTTATCCTTCTAAAACCTTTACCAATGTAGTAATTAACTATCCAACTTATGACAAAGAGTTGTATGCTTTGGTAAAAAGCATGAAGAAATGGAAGCATTATTTGATGGGTAAGGAAACAATTATTCATGGTGACCATCAACCATTGCAATATTTTCAATTGAAAACCAAGCTACTACAAGTGAGACATTTTAGGTGGATGGTATTTATTTAGCAATTCCATTTGGTAATTAGGTATAAGAAAGGTATATACAACAAATTTGATGATATGTTATCAAGAACTATTATTAGTTCGTTTTTCATTCTTAAGCATAATCGACCATTGGATCACATGGTGGTTTTCAAAACCCATAGGTTGCTACTGTTATTTAAAATTTCATAGTGGTGTGTATGGGGGAGAGGGGTCAGGTGTTAGCCCTGCCCCCTGGTCATCGCATTACCTACCAAACTAGTGTCATAGGAAAATTTGGAAGGGGCTAGGACTAAACACTTTCCCCTCCCATCATAACATCACATAACCTAAGACAAATAGGTCAGGGGCTACAGTGGCAGGGGCGGGTAGTTAACCCCGACCTCTGACCCTATGGACACACATGTGACCACTCACTGCAAGTGGAAGGTGCTGAACAGAAAGGGCGGGAGGTTAGCCCAACCCGCAGACGCTTAGGCACAATATAACCACATCTGATGCTTAAGGGGATAATGGCGTGATTAAGGAGGCGATAATTTACCCATTTTTTGTGTGAATATCACAGGCACCAGGTGAATTTGTCACTCAATAGTCGGAATAAAGGAAAAAAATGTAGGACGATTAGCGATAATTGCATAACAATTAGCAGAATTTGTTGAAGGAGGCATAACTTGATCAATTTTTGGTCTTTTTGAGCCCAAGAAGAGCCATATATGGGTTTTTGTGTTGAAGTTTGCAACAAGAAACTGTGAAATTGGAATTTGGAAACAATATCCATGATCCTTGTGAAAATTAAGCACCTACACTAGGGTGGGGCCCACATAGGATATTTTTAGGTGTATGTATATTTATAGATGTATGTGCATGTCTATTTATAGATGCATGTCTATTTTTATTATCCCTTAATATTAGATGGGCAGTAAACTGTAATCTATTCTCAATGTGGACTTGAAAATAGTCAATTGAAGTAGAAAATCAGTTAGCTAAGTGAATTTCGAGTTAAGAGGTTGGTTGGTGGGTCATACAAGTTGACTTTAGTTGTAACTGAGTGATTTTAGTTGTAACAGAGTTGGAAGCGCAGTGGTGCATGAGTTGTGCAAGTTGTAAATCAGTTTAACTCAGTTAAGTGAGTTAAAGTCAGTTGTAACTGCAAATACACTAGTGAGAAATCAAGTGAATTAAATATTAATTAATTCACATGCAGCGATCTCACATGAAACTGATGTTTTTACTATTAATCACTACATGCATGTCAGATCCAGTGGAGACCAAGTTGAGTTCTAGGTGAAAGGGAAGATAAATATCAATTGTGACATTATCCGCTTGCACACATGCAAGCACACACACATTGGATGAGCCCATGATATTTACGTAGTCAAGGCAGGAAAGACATCCATCATTCAGGGTTCTTTACCATCAAGGATTGCGTAGTGGAGGCAGGCTATCTAGAGACAGTAAATTGGCTAAGGAACTTGCCAATTTTTTTATGACAGTGTGAGACAATTAGCTGATGTATTGAGAGCTCTTGTGATTGGAGTTTTGTATGTAATTATTTCATGATCCATGATATAATATACAATAGAATATAGTGGGGTATTTAGCTGTAAGCGTTCCCTAGGAAATTATTTGTGTTGTGTGTGATTGATCTTTATTCATGCTTATGTAATTGGCGATTGCGTTTTTAATTCCGCAAAGATTTGTAGAAGTGATTTAGTATTTAACTTTAGAATATTGTTAGATTGGGTGAATCTAATATATACATGCATATTGTATAATTTATACAAGGTATCATAGTTGTGTTATAAATTTTCTACATGGTATGAGAGTAGGAATTATTTTGGTGCGCGAGTTTGCAGAGAATATCTGAAATTTTTGATGAAAATGTTTCAAAAACAAATAGCATATTTGGATTCCTTGCAAAAAAATACTCAAATTGGAAAACAAAATCTATCGAATGGGAGCTCAGATGAGGGAGATATCGTCGATTTAAAATCAAATATTTTGTTAGAAAATTTTATGATGGCGGGACAATTACAATGTGTACAAGTTGGAAAAGGAAAGGCGTTCCTGAAACACAAAGCAACAGGAAGAGGCAAGAAGATTGGGATTCGAGTTAAGAATCTCTATAGACTTGATGTAGATGTGATTTCTACAAAGATTCCAACCATTGGGAAGTGTGAGAAAGCCATGCAATTGACCCTTGAGAGGGAGATGGATTTGCATGCAGGTGAGAATGAACCTCAAGGTATGGAGCAGCCACATGCGGAGGATCATGGAGTGGGAGCAACCACTCAAGCAGAGAAATTTGGAGCCAGATAGGCAGAGGGAGTGTATGCAACTATACCACCAGGTGTGAGGTGGGGCAACATGCATGATTAATCCCAAGAAGAAATTTGAGTAGGGTCCTAGAGATGGTGGGTCTCATGGATCGAACCTGGCTATGAGGAGCCCATAGAGAAGCTGTAACAGGATCAATTGGATTGATGCAGTCAGATGTCATGAGGACATGAAATCAAATTGACATTGTTAGATACTGGAGCGCAGATTAGAGTTGGCAGCAAGTGCATAGTGCATGGATGTAGGTGTCAACAATGCAGAGGATCCAGTAGACATGTGCAGTAGCTAGCATCAAGTCAGAAGACTTTGATGAAAGATGCATTATATTGATTCAGTTGTTTGGAGGTTATTCAGTTTTGGAAGTGTTTCATGTGCGATAAACACTAACAAAGTGTTGCATGTGTGAGAAACAATAAAGAAGTGTTGCATGCAAGGGTTGCATGTCGCATGCAGGAGTTGCATGTCGCATGCAAGGGTTGCATGTCGCATATCGCATGCAAGGACATTCCTTTCTTGTTGAGATGGAGTATTGAAGTTTGCAATAAGAAACAATGAAATTGGCATCCAGAAACAACATACATGATCCTAGTGAAAATTAAGCACCTACATTAGGGTGAGGCCCACACATGCTATTTTTAGGTTTATGTCTATTGATAGATCTATGTGCATGTCTATTTTTATTATCCCTTAATATTAGATGGACATTAACTTGTAATCTATTCTCAATGTGGACTTGAAAATAGTTAATTGAAGTGGAAAATCACTTAGCTAAGTGAATTTCGAGTTAAGAGGTTGGTTGGTGGGACATGCAGGTTGAATTTAGTTGTAACTGAATGATTCTAGTTGTAACAGAGTTGGAAGTGCAGTGGTGCATGATTTGTGCAAGTTGTAAACCAGTTTAACTCAGTTAAGTGAGTTAAATTCAATTGTGCTAGTTGTAACTGCAAATAAACTAGTGAGAGATCAAGTGAATTAAATATTAATTAATTCACATGTAATGATCTCACATGCAACTGATGTTTTCACTATTATTAACTGCATGCATGCTAGATCCAGTAGAGACCCAGTTGAGTTCTAGGTGAAAGGGAAGATAACTATCAGTTGTGACATTATCCGCTTGCACACATGCAAGCACACACACATTGGATGAGCCCATGATATTTATGTATTCAAGGTAGGCAAGGAATCCATCATTTAGGGTTCTTTACCATCAGGGATTGCATAGTGGAGGTAGGCTGCCTGGAGACAGTAAATTGGCTAAGGAACTTGCCAATTTTTGTATGACAGTGTGAGAAAATTAGCTGATGTACTGAGAACTCTTGTGATTCGAGTTTTGAATGTAATTGTTTCATTATCCATGACATAATATACAATAGAAGATAGTGGGGTTTTTAGCTGTAAGCTTCCCTGAGAAATTATCTGTGTTATGCGTGATTGAAATTTCTTCATGCTTATGTAATTGGAGATTACGTTTTTAATTCCGCAAGGATTTGTAGAAGCGATTCAGTATTTAACTTTAGCATATTTTTAGATCAGGTGAATCCAAGATATACATGAATATTGAATCCATTGGCAATACTATTTTTACATTTTGAGCACTTTAATATGATGTAATTACATATTTGAGCATATAATTGAAGAGGCACAACATTGGGAGCTAGACCCGGAGATGTAGCCCAAGAGTGGTGAACTCTGTTATCAACTGTTGTTTTGTGTTGTTGTGTATGGTTCATTTTTCTTTGTTTATTTTCTGGAAATTAAGTTTTAAAACACTCAAGTTTATGTGATTTTGCAACTTGATCTGTTGTGCATAAGACACAAAATTAATTGCACCTTTTTAATAAAGCTTCAAGTTTTTAAATTTAGATCAGTCACCTCGAGCACCGATTTGGTGAGAATCAGTCTCCCGACCCGTGATAGCCATGGGAAGCTCCAATATTTTAGCTTGTTTTTGATTTTTTTCATAAGCCATTATTAGTGTGCCTTCCAATAGTCATTAGGATTGAGGTAAAATCCTAGGTACTTGAGTCCTTTATCGACGGGGAATAATTGAAAAGGAAAAATTTGTTGGACAATCTTAGCTTCTTCCCTCGACAGACCATTGAAAGTAATTTTTGATTTCATCTGGTTGAATTCCATTCCTATAGTTGTTTCAAAAAAGAGATGAGCTTCTAGATGGTTGTCATTATGTAGGTTAGAGCTATTCATTGTACCATTTTATTATAATTGTACCCTTGTCTCCTATGTATATACTAAGGAAACCTAGTCTTAGGACCATCAAATCTTGTACAATACATTGCATTTATTGTAAAATGAGGTTTCCCCCTCGAAGTTGACTATAATTATCCATTTATTATCATTTATGTGTCACAAGGTTCATAAAATTTGATATAAGAACACATAAACATAGGGTTTTGTTGCTTCAAATAAGTCATCTTGACATTTTCACTATAACGTTTTATGGGATGCTTTAAACAAGGAAATTTTAAGCATACTAAGGAGAGATATTAGGGAGCATCTGGGTAAAATTTGATATTTTGGTTCATTATATTTCTGATATACATTGTGGAATTGAGTTTGTGATTGGTCATGAATCCATTTCAAACAAGTAACCTTGGCATTTTCACTATAATTGTTTTTTGAGATGTTTCAATTTGTGATACACACACACACACATATTATTTGGAATAAAATCACGGGAAATCCAGAGTACTTCCACACGTTTTGTGGATGGTAAAATGAGTAAATAGACAACCACAAGGGAATTGAAGGGAGTCCAACCCATGATAAAAAACAACTAGAAACGATATCAGAAAACTTCAAGTCTGGCTCTAGACCACATTAGCTAACCTTTGGGGCTCTCTCTCTCTCTATATATATATATAATCAAACTAATAGATGAAATGATTGTTTGGGAATTTTTGTTGGTTAATTTTAACTAAAATTAGGCAGAGATTTTTAAAACTCAAGTTTACGTTGTTTAATCTATAGAATTAGAGTGCCTCTAGGTGTTTTTAGGGTGTTGAATCCATTTCTACATTTAAAAATAGATTTTAAAGAACAAAAAATCAAAATGTTACTTGAAAAAATGGGTGAAAAAAATAATTTAAATTATAAGTTAAACTACACCTATATATATATATATATATATATATATATATATATATATATTTAATATTTTTAGTCTTTTATATTTTAGCTAATTTATAATAATGGAGGATCCAAAATTGGTCTTTCCAAACTTATAAAATAATATAAACTATAATGTTGAAAATGCAACAAGATGATGGAGCTTAGTGAAAAGAAGTCGCCTTCACTAAGTGGGCCCGCAGGCTATTTTTGGCGCAAAGTCTATTTTTAGACTATGTCTATTTTTAGACATATGGATCATGGTCTATGAGTTGCAGGATGCTATTTATAGATGATTGGTCGAGTTGGTAAAAATATATGGACCTCTATTTTTAGACATTGGGCGGTTTCTATTTTTAGACTGCCGGGCTAAAAATAGAACAGTCAAATATTATTAACCCTTAATAATATTTAGACTATAAACACTATCTTATCCTCTTGGAGCACTTCAGTTTGATGCTTGGATGTGGCACATGCAGCTGACAGAAGGAAATATGCTTTTCCTATGGGTTATTTGAGCTATTGCATGGTTGACTTCAGTTAGAACTCATGTGGCAGAGTTTGGTGGAGTTGATGAGATAGTTGGTGGAGTTGTGTTCGGTTTAACTTAGTTGAAATAGTTGTATTTAGTCTAACTGATAAATACACTAGTGATGAGTGGCGTGAATTAATTATTAATTAATTCACTAATTATTAACTCATAAATCAACTAAAGAATACATCAGTTAACTGTAATGCATGGACAGTTCAGTGGAGACCAGTGTTAGAGGTGGGTGAAAGGGTGAGTGTGACTATCAGTTGTAACTATACCTGTGCATGAGATTTGCACACACATTGATGGAGATTGCCAATGAGGATTGCGAAGTACAAGCTAGGGGATTCGAACTTGGATCTCATTCATTCTCATCTTGGATTGCGCAGTAGAGGCAGTCAGACTTGTGGAGGAGATTTGAACCTGTGACTTGTTCAAATATGAGCTAGTTTGTGTGTAAATTTTGGAGATAGTACTGAGTACTTGTGAGGAGTATTGTACTATGATTGTTACATGTTCTCTATCATTATAATATACAAATAGTTGGGGGTTTTCAGCTATCATCTTTCCCCATTACATACTATGTCATATGTGTGCTTGATTATGTTTTAATGTGCGCATGCGACTGCTTCTATTTCCGCAAATTGATGATCAATTGTAGAAGAGGTTATGTATTATGCATGAAGCTTAAATAGTGTGTAATCAAGATAATCTCGGTGAATAATTAAGCTATTATTCAAATTTCTACATGGTATTAGAGTGAGAATTGATCATCGGATCTATTACAGTGATTACAATTTATTTCGGTAGACAGAGTCTGTAAGCGGGCCAGGTAGCCTCTGGATCCATCCTTTCTTTGAAAGGTGATATATCTAGTAAATTCCCCTGCAGTCGATCTCTGTGCTAGAAATACTTTGTTCTCATAGATTAGAAGCAGTTGAGTTTTGAGCTGGTGGAATTCGAATTTGCAGCAAAATTTGGAATTCGAATTTGCAGCAGTTTTCTTGGTGTCGAAGTCAAAATGTCTTTCAACGGATTGCAACTGGAGTATGCCCTTGAGGGCAGCTCGAATTATGTTGCATGGAAGGACCGGATGGAGGCGGTATTAGATGATAACGGGCTGAAGGAGTTCATAGATGCTGAGGTCACAAAGCCTACTGATGCTGCTCAAGTTGAGGCTTGGCAAAAGAAGATGGAAAAATGTTGAAGGATTCTGTTGGAGGGCGTGAAGGATCACATTGTATCCAACCTGCATGGAAAAAATTCTCCATATTTAATGTGGAAAGCGTTGACAGATTTATTCCAAAGCAAGAGCGACCAGAGGAAGTTGGCGCTCAAGGATAAACTCAGAAACATAAAAATGGAGAAAGGCGACAACATACCCAAGTACCTCACGAAGTTCACCCAATGCAGGGATGAGCTGGGAAGTGTGGGGGTGACTGTCGATGAGGAGGACTTGGTGGACTTAACTCTCCTTGGTCTTCCGAAGAGTTGGAATTCCTATCAGGACTCTGTCAATGGTCGGGAGAAATTTCCAGGATGGGAGCGACTTTGGTCGGATCTCATGCAAGAGGAGATAAGGTGGAGTACCAGGGACGGACCTTCATCAAAGGCATCTAATGAAGAAAATTGTGCTTTGGCTGCCAAAGAAAAGAAGGGGAAGAGCAAGAAAGCTTCTCATTCTGGTGCAAAAGGCAAGAAGCAGGACATGTCCAAGGTGAAGTGCTTTCACTTCCACCATCACGGACATTATGCCACAAATTGTCCGCAGAAGAAGAAAAATAAGCATGCTGCTGGATCTACAGTGGGAGAGGCCTTAGCCTCGCAGTTTGAGCTGGATTTTTCACTAATCGCATGCTTGGTCTCAAGTGTGATGGGATCAGTATGGTTATTGGACAGTGGTGCATCTTTTCACATGACTGGAGATCAAGATCTGTTTTCAGATCTGGATGAGAAAGATCTTGGAGTGCACATCGAGATGGGCGATGATGGTAGATAAAGTGCGACCGGTATCGGTACTATTTCCTTTGAGAGGGAGTCTGGCAAACCCTTCGTATTGAAGGAAGTGATGCATGTTCCAGGATTGAAGAAGAATCTGATCTCTGTGGCGATGTTAGAAGACAAGGTGTACGATGTTGTCTTCAGCGAAGGAAAATCTTTCCTGCGCAGTAAGACAACTGGAGAAACCCGGAAGATATGGGTTTGAGTCAAGAACCTTTATCAGTTGCAAGTGGATGGCTGTGTAGCAATGGCATGCAAGGCGGAAGGAGTGGTGAGCCGGGATGATGGCGAGCTGTGGCACCGGAGATTGGGCCACCTTCACCATGGAGCTTTGAAGATACTCCAACAGATTTCTACTGGGCTTCCTAAGGGCACTCTTGCGCAGTCAGATCAGTGCAAGGGGTGTAACTTGGGAAAATTTGTGAAAGCCACCTTTCATGAGAAGGATAGTCGCGCCACGACGATCCTTGAGAGAATTCACACAGACGTGTGTGGACCTTTCTCAGTAGCTTCGACAACAAAGCACAAGTACTATGTGATCTTTGTTGATGATTTTTCTCGGAAGTGCTGGATCTTCTTCATGCAAAAGAAGAGCGAGACATACTCAAAGTTCTGTGAGTTCAAGGTGCTGGTTGAGAAGGAATCGGGGAAGCATGTGAAGGCTCTTAGGAGTGACAATGGTGGTGAATTCATCTCTGCTGAATTCAAGGACTTTTGCAGCGCAGAAGGAATTCGGAGAGAGCTCATAGTACCTCATAACCCACAGCAGAACGGGGTGGCTGAGCGGAAGAACAGAACGATCGTGGGTGCTGCAGGGGTGATGTTGCATGATCAGGGCCTACCCATTCACTTGTGGGCGGAGGCATGCAATACTGCAGTATATGTGCAGAACTGTTGTCCTCACAAGATACTTGGCATGAGTACATCGGAGGAGGTGTTTTCTGGTAAGAGGCCTGATATTTCCCATTTGAGGATTTTTGGTTCACCTATCTACATGCATGTGACGAAGGATGCCAAGAAGAAGCTGGAGCTGACCGTAGAGGTTGGGATATTTGTGGGGTACACTGCTACTCCCTACAACTATCATGTGTATTTTCCAGACAGTCGCAAGACTGTTGTGCGACGGGATATCAAATTTCAGGAGGAGAAAGCCATGAAGTGTTCGCTTGAGAGGGAGCCACACTTGCATGCAGATGATGAGCTATTAGTTCCTAAGGATGAGCTTCAGGATGTGGATCAGCCACAAGAACAAGTTCATGGAGTGGAAGAGACCACTCATGCAGCGCCAACCATCAGAGGGCGCAAGCGCACTACAGAAGCTGAGCGACTGGCTCAAGATGCAGAGAAGGTTGTAGGACCACCTACAGCACAGCACAGACAGAGACAGTCACCAGACTGGTACACTGGATACATGGCTCTTATGAGCAAATGTGTCGTGACAGAGCCATCCTCTTTCGAGGAAGATGTGGAGGACCCCGCATGGGTAGATGCCATGGTGGAAGAGTATGATTCGATTGTCAGAAACAGTGCATGGGAGATTTTCCCAAGGCCAGAAGGGAAATCAATGGTGGGTTTGAGATGGATCTACAAAGTGAAGCAGGCGGCTGATAGGAGTGTGGAGAAGTACAAGGCAAGATTTGTTGCTCGAGGCTTCTCACAGATAGAGGGGATCGATTATGAGGAGACCTTTGCACCTGTCGCAAGGTACTCTTCCATACGGACGATCCTATCTCTCTCAGCACAGATGGGGTGGCACATCCATCAGATGGATGTGAAGATTGCGTTCCTCAACGAAGTCATTGAGGAGGAGGTGTACATAGAGTAGCCCGAAGGTTTCGAGATCTTCAGCAGTGAGTCACATGTGTGTAGACTAAAGAGAGCACTGTATGGGTTGAAACAAGCACCTCGTGCTTGGTACACACGGATAGACAGTTATTTCACCGGACTTGGATTCTCCAAGAGTGAGGTAGATCCTAACCTGTACCAGATTGTGGTGGAGGGTAAGTTGCTGATCATTGTACTGTATGTAGATGATCTGATTTTGACGAGTGATGATCTGTTGATACTTTCATGCAAGGAGGATCTTGCTAGAGAGTTTGAGATGAAGAACTTGGGCCTCCTTCATTATTTCCTGGGATTGGAAATTTGGCAGCGCAATGATGGAATGTTTGTTTCTCAGGGTAAGTATGCCTGGGAGATACTGGAGAAGTTCAACATGCATGGCTGCAAGCCTGTTGATACTCCTCTTCCTAGAGGTTGGAGGAAGGAGGATGCTACTTTAGCGGAGGTAGTGGATGCCACTGTTTATCGACAGTTGGTGGGGTTGCTTATGTATCTTGTCAATACATGACCCGATATATGATATGCTGTTAACCATCTTTCACAAGCTATGGTTAAGCCTACCAAGCTCTTCTGGAAGGCAGGCAAGCATGTATTGCGTTATCTTAGAGGCACATTGGGATATGGCTTGTGGTACAGACAGGAGGATGAGGTGAAGCTATGCGGCTTCACGGATGCAGATTGGGCAGGGAGCCCAACGGACAGAAAGAGCACATCTGGAGGGATCTTCAGTATCGGGTCGACAGCAGTTTCTTGGTACAGTAGGAAGAAGAGATCCGTGGCACTTAGTTCAGCAGAGGCTGAGTATATGGCAGCAAGCTTGGCTACATGCGAGGCCATATGGATGAGGAAGATCCTGGTCGGATTGTTCGAGTCACACTTGGAGCCTACTGTGATTTATTGTGATAACCAGAGTTGCATTAACTCTCAGCTAATCCAGTATTTCATGATAGATCCAAACACATCGACATCAGGTACCATCATATCAGAGATTGTGTGCAGCGGAGAATCATGTTACTTTCATACATTCCCACGAAGGATCAGGATGCTGATATCTTGACGAAGGCGCTCACCAGGGGAAAATTCGAATACCACAGAGGCAGGATAGGGGTTGTAGATAATCCATATCTTGTTGAGAGGGAGTGTTGAAAATGAAACAAGATGATGGAGCTTAGTGAAAAGAAGTCGCCTTCACTAAGTGGGCCCGCAGGCTATTTTTGGCGCAAAGTCTATTTTTAGACTATGTCTATTTTTAGACATATGGATCATGGTCTATGAGTTGCAGGATGCTATTTATGGATGATTGGTCGAGTTGGTAAAAATAGATGGACCTCTATTTTTAGACATTGGGCGAAATCTATTTTTAGACTGCCAGGCTAAAAATAGAAGAGTCAAATATTATTAACCCTTACTAATATTTAGACTATAAACATTATCTTATCCTCTTGGAGCACTTCAGTTTGATGCTTGGATGTGGCACATGCAGCTGATAGAAGGAAATACGCTTTTCCTATGGGTTAGTTGAGCTATTGCATGGTTGAATTCAGTTAGAACTCATGTGGTAGAGTTTGGTGGAGTTGATGAGACAGTTGGTGGAGTTGTGTTCGGTTTAACTTAGTTGAACTAGTTGTATTTAGTCTAACTGATAAATACACTAGTGATGAGTGGTGTGAATTAATTATTAATTAATTCACTAATTCTTAACTCATAAATCAACTAAAGAATACATCAGTTAACTGAAATGCATGGACAGTTCAGTGGAGACCAGTGTTAGAGGTGGGTGAAAGAATGAGTGTGACTATCAGTTGTAACTATACATGTGCATGAGATTTGCACACACATTGATGGAGATTGCCAATGAGGATTGTGAAGTACAAGCTAGGGGATTCGAACTTGGATCTCATTCATTCTCATCTTGGATTGCGCAGTAGAGGCAGGCAGACTTGTGGAGGAGATTTGAACCTGTGACTTGTTCAAATCTGAGCTAGTTTGTGTGTAACTTTTGGAGATAGTACTGAGTACTTGTGAGGAGTATTGTACTATGATTGTTACATGTTCTCTATCATTATAATATACATATAGTTGGGGGTTTTCAGCTATCAGCTTTCCCCATTACATACTGTGTCATATGTGTGCTTGATTATGTTTTAATGTGCGCATGCGACTGCTTCTATTTCCGCAAATTGATGATCAATTGTAGAAGAGGTTATGTATTATGCATGAAGCTTAAATAGTGTGTAATCAGGATAATCTCGGTGAATAATTCAGCTATTATTCAAATTTCTACATATAATTCTTAAAAATTTAAAAATCTCTCCACTTATTTTTGTCTTTCCCCATATATATATATATATATATATATATATATTTCTCAATTTAACATTTTATTTTATTTTATTTTTTTTAAAGTTAATTAAATTAATTTTATTTTATTTTAAATTTTTAATAATATAATTTATAATACTGTAAAAATTAAATCAAACAAAATTTTTTATTTTCTCTATATATTTTAATTATTTAAATTTTAATATTAAAATATTTTCTAGCTTCTTGAAAACCTTAAATGGAGGATCAACATTGGGGACTGCCCAGAAATTGGATTGGATACTTTCTTGGAGTTTCTGACAACCATACTTTATCATTGCATCTGATTATTTTCCTTCATGACCTGGGAATTTGTGTCCTTAAAATTATTTCTTTCCAGATTGGAACAAACACAAATTATACTACCTGGAAAGATGTTGTGATATTAGGAATTCCAGGACAACATGTGGCATAATGGAACGAGTATATTTTACATTTGAAATACGTAGGGATAAAGCTATCAACAAAAGAATATTGTCTGACCTTGTGTGGAGGACTACACAACAAACATATTAAGGTAGATGAAGCATATACCTTTTTAAACATAACAAACCAACTTAATCTCTGCACCGTTGGTTTTTAGGGCTTGGAAGTGGAAAATCCCCTTGAAAAAAGTGTCACGCGATGTCAACAAGACATGTGTCAAGATTACCTCTTACTTCCTGGAATTTGAGCATTTGAGGTTATATGTTCACCCCCCATTAGATGCCACAGACATCTATGGGATATTCTTCGATGGGGATTCAACACATGGGGAATGCAGCAACAATATGTTTATCCATCTGACACTAGGGGAATACTATAATTTTTTCTGGAGTAACAATAAAGGATCCAACACCAATGTCAAACTTATTGAACTATGGGGTGTCTTGTTTTTCTCTAGATGGTTAGAATTGAGGAAATTACCATTTTTTGAGACCCTAAGGATGTGGTAGAATGGGAAAATGGGAGGTATGCTATGAGGACCTTTTGATGGTCCAAAATGACCATATCAACATTATAAGGGTGACCACCCAGTCGGGAACTTGAAGCAGCTGCTTTTCCATTTGGAATGGTGGTTTTGACTGGTTAAACTGGGTCCAGTTACCCCCTCTCTATATCTTTTGGATTATAGTGTATGTTTAACCTCAAAACTGTTCCTATTTTGACATCTTTTTCCACCATATTTTTTCCTTTTTCACAATTCCATAAACTCAATCAGTGATAATTGACATATTTTACATCTGAGAATGAATTTAGATGATCTCTATTTTATATTATAATGTTTATTATTATTTAGATGAATTTATGTAATTAGCTACATAATTTGTGCAATTCTGTAGCTAACCTTTGTTTCTGCAGCCACCGTTATTATTTGACAGGTTTCAAGAAGAAAATGAAGAATCGAGTCATATGGGTAGCTTTGAAATGGTCCATATATGGATCATATCCTACTTACCTATTCAATTTTGAGAAGGATTATGCCTACACTCGTGGTCAAAGATCAGTCAAGAGAATGAACGAGATCAGTGGACGAAGATTCTCAATTTTATCTTACGTAGAAAATCGAGAAAGAGCCACGAAGACTTTGCTTCCGAATAAACTTCTAGTCTTAGCTTTATTTTTCTTTCCATAGGAGAAATTGTCTCAGACAGTTAATTCAAAAAATTGTATAAATACTGGTCTGTTGAAACCAAGAATAAGCTTGATTTTGTGATAATACTGTGATACGTTTTTAAACTTTGTCTTGTTAATGAAGAAGAATAGTTCCAGACCATTGATGTGCAGATAGCTTAAGTAGATTCACACTCATTATGTTGCAAAGGGCCCCTGCACGGAAAGGAGGTTTTTATAGTCATTTCATAGTTTAATTTACTCTCATTTTCATAGCTTAATTTCCTGTTGATTCGTAGTTAATTCCTAGTCATTTTGTAGTTAATTTTTCATTGATTCATAGTTAATACCTCATCATTTCATATTTAAATTATCATTGATTCGTAGCTTAATTCCTCGTCGTTTCATAGTTTAATTTCATGTCAATTAGTTCTTAATTTTTTTTTTGAATCAGTTGTTTACATTTACGCACAATTGATTGTTAGATCTTATGCTCGCCTAAATTATTTCATGATTGTGACTCTGTCATCTTCCAATTGAAATAGATTCATGCATTTTATTACACAACAACCATAGGATTTAGATTAGACATCTTGTTTTGCGCAATAGATACTCTGTCATTCTTTGCTTTCTTTAGTTAAATTTGAATTCAATTAGCATAGCCAATTCAATTTCATAGTAATATATTTTATGCTTTCATTCCATGGAATGTAGAATAGAGTTAGATTAGAATTATATTTTGATCATTCTTATATAGATTTAAAACTAGGACAGAGTTAGAATAGAATTGTACTTTGATCATTTTAGATCGATTTAAAAGTAGATCAAATGCTCTTTTTTCATGAAATTAGTATTTTCAATTGATAGATAGAATATGAGTTTATGTTTTATAAATAGAACATAATTCAGAGTACAATAGATTTAGAACAATTCTTTGTTTAAATGCAGAATCAATTTAATTAGATGTTTTCCATAGATGTTTTATCGACATAGAATAGTCTAACATAGCTCATATCTTAGACATACAAAGATTGATTTATTTTTATGCAAAATAGATTAGTTAAATAACATTTCCTTTTCTTCCTTCTTTTAGATTTTAGATTTCATTCATTTTATTAAGAGTAATTTGTAAATCAATTTCTTTTCTTCGAGTAAAAATAACATTTCCTTTTTTTCCTTCTTAAAGATTGAGTTTTCATCATTAAATTTCTTTCATATTTAGTTGTTTCTTAGCATTTAAAGACGTCATTTAAAAGCTTAGATTTTATTTCTTAACATTAGGCATAAAATACAAACCCCCAAAAACAATATATAAAAATACACAACGAAGTAAGAAAGAAGGGCATCTAAGCATATATAGTGCACCACACTTCATCAGATTACTAACCTCGGTCGATAATTTATGATAGAAATTTAAGACATTAAATTGAATAAATGATGTGTATATTAGTTTCCAATAGAGAAGAGGCATCATATATGCCCTCTTTCTGAGCTCAAGCAAGAAAGTGATCCTTAAGTTGATCTATTGTAACATCCCTAGTGAAAATTCCATGTAATAAAGTTAAAATAATAATGACGATTTATGAGACATGTATTCCAAGTTGAATGTTGGGAAAAACATCCTAGTGGGTGTTCATTCAGTTAAATATGGCTAAGGGAAATTGGAAAAGGCAATGGAAAAGGCATTAGAAAGGCATGAGACATTTATTTATCAAAATAATGGAAATTAGGAGAAAAGGAAGGTGAAAGGTCACAAGTTGCATGTGAGGATGAAAATGAAGGAAAACACTGGAAAATTGAAAAAAATAGGTACTAAATAATAAAAATTCTTATGAGGATCAATGGTGAAGCTTAGTTATTTTTTGGAGCTCTCTCATTATTCTCTCTCTCTCTCTCTCTATCACTCTTGGATACTTAGAGTTTTATTGGAGCACTCTTTGAGAGTGTGGATACGTGGTGATCTGGAGTAAGAAGGAAAAGGAAGAACATGAAAGCGTAAGTGGTCATCAGGATCAACAACTGCAATGGGTTTTGATTGTAGGTACCTAGTTTCATGTATGTCTTCCTCACTAGTTTTGGAATACTTGGTTGGACAAACGCTTTGGAAGCCCGACTGAAAACTTTGGGCTGAATTACTAGTCCTGGAATCCTTGGTTGGACACGTTAGTGTCAATTTTTTCATCTTGCCACCAATGATCAAAAAATATCTTTTCATATCATAGTAGGGTCCCATTTTGAAATTTTTTTCATTCCATTGAGTCATCATGCAAAAAGTTTGTCATTGGAGGTATCCCAAGGTCAAACGTCACTCTTTTCAAAATTTTATAACTTGTTGGCTCATTTCACCACTTTGCTGAGTGTACATCAGTCATGAGTTATCATCACCATGAAGTTCATTCAATCAGAGTCTCCACTAGGTCTTAGGGTTTTCAAGGTCCATCAAATCACCATTTTCATGCATAAAAGTCCAACAAGTAAGAGAGTGACAATAAACACATTTTATTATGAAAGTTTGATTTGTAAATGTAATTTCAATTCAATATGTAATTTTCTATTTCTAAATATGTAATAAGTTCTCATGGTTCCAAGGTAGCTGCATACTCAAGGTTTCATCAGCCAATTAAGTCAAATTTCAAAAAGTCATAAGTGTTCCAAATCCACCAAAAGATCAAATTCAAAGGATAAAGATCAAAAAATGGAAGGTGAATTACAATGTTTAAGTTGATTTTGAAAAGGAAAATGTGGGTCCCATGCCTAATTTTGAAATTTAATCAAGTATAAAGGGCCATCAATGACCAAGGAGACACTCATTTTCATCCTCATGCATTGATCTCTCAGCTTCCCCAAGTCAAAAATCAAATTTTCAACAAGAAAGTCGAATTTCCTTGAAGGCGTTGCACTTTCTACCGAGAGGTGTTGCGCTTCGGCTTCAGGCACTGCACTTTTGCCTGGGAGGCATTGCGCTCCTGCTTCATTCGCTGCACTTTTTCCATATTTCACCTACAACCTCCAAATATTATTTGAAAGTGGTCCAAGCATCAAATCAGGGTTTTCGCAATCAAATGAAAGTAAGTTATACTTCTCAAAGCCCTTCTTTCACTTCATAACTTCAAATTTATGGTGTAAACCCTCCTCACTCATCATTTCAAGTTTTGAGAAAAGAAACCCTAGCTTTCACTCTTGCAACCTGTTGTAGCCGCTACAACACCACCCAAAATTTTGGGTATATTTAAAATTTCGGGTTCCCCCTCTGCTCGCCTAGGCGTTAAAGTCTCTCACCTGACCTGCAGTCAACGACATCCCGTCGACCTATCTCTAACCCCTCACGAGTTGTCTCATCACCATGACTTGATGTTGTCGCTGCAATCACGCCATATGTAGGAAGGATCATCCGGCGTACGCCCGAACACTCTTGTCGCAGTCGCACCATGTGTAATGAGATTGCCATGCATATGTTTGAACGAGAACCTTGTGTGTATTGACGAGTAAAAGCCTTCCTGCTGTGGGTCATTAAGCATATTGCTTGAATGCTTCTCTTAAGCTTGTTAGTTTCGTGTGTTTTATCTATGGTTATCATTATTGAAGAGTAATTATGATGTTGTAATATCCCGCGCAAGTTGACCCCACGGGTGACAAAATCCTCAGTCATGTCACGACATCAAGGGAAATAAAATTGGGCTCAACGAAGAGGTCAAAGCTGCGGAGCAGGGGAGGAGCAGGAGCAAACGATCAGTACTATTAAAAGGGGGATAGTGTGATACATGTTGATCAGAGAGAACCTTCTATGTCACTGATGCAAAAGATTTCTTCACTAGTGCGCACCAGATGCTTTAAAGCGCTCTATTAGAAATGTCCAGATCTTGCATCATACCATCTCAATGTCGGTAGGTGCACACAAAGAAGCATGTTTCGCCACTTCGATGAATCTAGCCTGAAGTATAGCCCGGTGAGCATATCCGACTTAGGAGATTTCCCTACGGAACGACAATCTCATTCAAGGCGTACGCGTGCCAGGCAGCAGTGCAAAAGCGTACGTGTTCCTGTGGCAAGCCAACGACAAGGTTTCAAACATGTGAGCGCACCCTTTGGAAGCAACATTTATGGATCTTAAGCTGCATAGTGTGGAATTAATTACGTTGCAAGGAGTACAACGTGGAGCAATAAAATGGCCTTACAACCCTAGTCGCCTTTACTCCTCCATATCCATAAAGTTTGTGTATGTGGGACCATATGAGATGGAGAATGTTAGTTTGAACCTAAAGGGGTCATGTTGAAATGCATACGTCTGTGGTAGCCCGGTAGAAAAGGCCAATGTGAAAAGGGCTGTCAAGGTGGTTTGATAAGTATATTTTGACATTCGAATCTTTCAAAACGAGAAGCTTTTGAATTACAAGGCGCAAGACCATGCATATATTAAATACAAGGCGCAAGGGGATATTATATATAATTAATACAAGGCGCTAGACCATGCATATATTAATACAAGGCACAAGATGATGTTATATATTTAAGGCCGAAACACAAAGCAAATTAGTTTGAAAACCATGTAATATGGTGGATCACAACCATATGACAACTCATAACCATTGGGTTCAAATAATTCTATGGTGCAGTTTTGATCTATGCTAATACATGTTGAACGAATATCTCATGGTCAAGGTTTAATTGTAAATGTGGAGCAGGCGCAAAGGGTCCAGCGAATGTTTGGTCCGACGGTCAGCCTTACGTTGAAAGATGGCGCAGAATCGCATGGGCACGTTGCATGGGGCGTAAATGATTTTGATTGGATCGGATGCTTTCATGTTGAGGTTTTAATCCGAAATGAATATGTAAGTGGTCAAAGCTACGTTGAACGTGCAACAGAATCCTATGCAAGACCTACGACGACCACAATATAATAATTTATGCAGGACTATCAAGACCTCACAAATGGACGATGACGCGGTAATAAAGCATGCGGGGCGGATATACATATACAGCCGTCAAACATTATGGTTAACACAGGGATCAGAGCATAGGGAAATACTGTGTAGTTTTTATGACGGAGTTTAATGTGTGGAGCATGTATATATATATATCGGTCAAACGATACGTCAAGACATGGCGCAGAACCAATTCGCGGCATGTTAATGTGCTTCTGCGCCCAATTTTTATATGGAGCGGACACATATCCATACAACAACCAAAATTTTCTTTCAAACTGTGGAGAAAACAAATATATAAAACAGTCAAAACATTAGGGTTAAAACATGGTCAAAGCCATATAAAATGCATGATGATGCGACGTGAGCATTCCTATGGCAGAGTTTTTGGGAAACAGTTATATGATATTTGGTCGAAATTTGCGTTTTAAGGTGGAGCAGATATATGTTTTATAGTCCAACGTTCATAATTACATGCATGGAGCCCACGTTCAATATTTACGTTATACCTATATGTGGCGATCAACTTTTCAGCTAAAAACGTGGAGTGGAGTGATATGAGTACAGTGGCACGTTAAAAGCGACAGTCTGTAACCACGTCTCAAGTGGTGCATGAACCATATGTTTTCAGAGCTATATAGCAGGGCGGAGAAAATTTAGAAACATTACAAATGGCTTAGATATGTCTGTGGCGAAATTTTAGCCAGATATTTCAATAGAGAAATAGCAATGGTCCAAACAAGGGAGCTGGTTCAACGTCCTCGTCCAGCTGTTTCCGGCCCTTCGTTCGCTTTCCAATAGGGAATAGCTATTGGTGAAGAAAGTTTCCCAGTACCGAGCAGCGCCTACCCAGAATGAATTTATGATACTTAGTAACCGCCATACTAATGTCTGTTTCTCCGCGCATGATACCACGTGGACTGACTCGTTAAGAAATGTTTCGATGAAAGCATGCAGCGTTTGATATCATCCAGCGTGAATCATGGCAACATAATCCCGTCTAGACTGCGTGCGCATGGATGCAGTTGTGTCAGCTCTGTCATTGCCATAGGATGCACCAGGAAAAGGCAAAACGCTCAATCAGACCAGCGCAGGAACAGCTATGGAGCGTTATCCCCAGAATGACAGGTCCCTCGATATGATAGATGAGAAATGTTCTATTGCAAGATAAAGTTCCACCTGCAAAATTATATCAAAAATGTTGACTCGAGGAAGCTTGGCGTTCGGTGTCAAATTATTATATGGAAAAGGCCGTAGATCGGTGTTATTGGATGTTCGTTGGAAGACTGTTTTGGTTAAAATTGTGTGAATGCAGCATAGCAATGGGGCTGGTCTGCTTATGACCTGACTTGCTACCACGAAGACAGAAATTGTTCGAAGGGCAAGAGATTTGTCGGAGCAGCGTCCTCACCTTATTTGTCATGACAGCATGCAGACTCATCCGCCTCATTTCGAAGGGGCGTTCCCTCAGTGAGATCTTTGCACAAACTTTCGAACATGATGAAAGTATCATTGGAGCCCAACACAGTTTTCATTATGGAGAACACAAGCAGCATGTTGCCCAAATCAATAGTTCCGTTCCATTGGGAGGAAATAGAGCATTTCCCAGCAAGTGAGAGAATTGATATACTGATGGCATATGCGTTAGTTATTCCTAGCCCCCTACTAAAACCACAAGCTGGGAACCAGAAAAGCATCACATGTAGTGGGAGATGGCACAAGCAAAAGCCCTTTGCCTCATCAATGGGTTGTCACTACAAACACCCGGATCCCAAGAGAACTTGATGAGGACCACGCTGCGACATAAAACTTGACCACACAGGGGTCCAAAGTTTTCATTTTGCTTGTGTAATTAATTGTGCCTCTTAACATTGTCATTTAAGCAATGAAGACATGTAACCTAAGACATGTGATTGCAGGTGGAGGCTGTCGATTTGCACGATGAGTTGGATTTTTCTTAGCAAGCAAGAGGACCGGTTTTCAAAGCACATGAGATGAAGGATACTGCTACAGAATCTGCAGATCTGATTGAAGTCGTAGGTCGCAGATTTCTTCAGGTCACATATCTTTGATCTTTTGCCTTTTGCGACCCAGCGACCTAGCGACCTAGTCGCAAGGTCGCAAGGTCACACCTCTTCGGTTTTCTGCCTTTTGCGACCCTGCGACCCAGCGACCTAGTCGCAAGGTCGCAAGGTCGCATATCTTTGTTTTTTACCTTTTGCGACCATGCGACCCAGCGACCTAGTCGCAAGGTCGCAAGGTCGCATACCTTCAGTTTTCAGCCTTTTGCGACCCTGCGACCCAGCGACGTAGTTGCAAGGTCGCAAGGTCGCACTTCTTTGGTTTTCCTCCTTTTTGCGACTCCGCGACCCAGCGACCCAGTCGCAAGGTCGCGAGGTCGCATTTCGTCAGTTTTTCACCTTTTGCGACCCAGCGACCCAACGACCTAGTTGCAAGGTCGTAAGGTCACACATCTATGTTTTTTCCACCTTATGTGACTCTGCGACCCAGCGACTTAGTCGCAAGGTCGCAAGGTCACATCTTGGCAATTCTCTTACAACATGCGATCCCGCGACCCAGTCAAGTCGCAGATCGCAACAACACCTCAGGTCGCAGGTCGCAACAGTAGCCAGGTCGCTGGTCGCAACAACGGCTCAGGTCACAGGTCGCAAAAGGAATGGGTCGCAAGGCAACCCAACGGTCAAGAAGCTGGACAGTCAAGGAAGCCCGAAGGGCAGTTTCTGCATTATAAATACTCCTACGGGAGCTTGTAGATGGGGGGCTTTTCCTTTTTGGAAGACTCAAGAGCTACATTGTATTGTATTGAAAGACCATATTCTTAGACATATGAATACGAATACTTGCTAAAACCCCTTTGTTGGATGATGTATGTTGCTGTGACAGCACTATGTGTATTTCTTGAACAGTTCCAGAACATCCTATGATTAATGAAACTGCCTTTCTAATAATATCATTTATGCATCATGTTTATCTATGCTTGTGTTGATGATGTTCAGTTTTATCGTTTTCTAAATGGATTTTAATACCTTTTTCTATTAGCATTTCGTTTTATCTTTCAGAAGTAAGGAGGAATCTCGCCATTAAGAACTGTTTCTTCTATGGTCAGATACCTTGCAAGCATGACCCCAAAGAAGTGCCGTTAATTGCATCTCTTCGGGCGTATGTGTTTTATTCATTCTCTTTCTACGCATAGTGTTGTAGACATGTTCCATGCATCAATCATGTATTTCGTATCCTATGAATAAGTGTGTGTCCGCAGGTTTGATTAGGTTCTTTTGAGACCAGAAGGGAAGGCGTCTTAAGCGGTACCCGGACCCACACCTCGGACGGGATCCCTACTCCAAACGGTTTAAGGTCTAATTGGGACTTTTTACCGGGGAGATCCCCTACTGTTGGCTGGACAAATTTTCCCGTCAACAGAATTGGCGCTAGAAGGAGGGCCCGAACCTCCGACCAGATGTTTAACGAAAAGGGGGGGGGCCAGATGACAAGCTGAGCCCTTAGAGCCTGCAGTTAATCTCATATCTGTAATGGATCGTTCCCAAATCATTCTCCCGAGATGTTTGTCGGAGTTTTATGAGCCTGGATACTACATCTCCGATGAACTTATGTATCACTTGTCCCAGTTAAAATTTGATGGTGAAAATGGGGTGTCCATAACCCAACACTATTCAGATTTTTGTGACTTTGGTGAGTGCTATGAAATTGATGATGAGGGTTTGTTTTGTTTGCTTTTCTTCCTCACCCTCGAAGGTCGCGCTAAGCAATGGTGCTGCACTTTGCCGGAATCTTCCATCCATTCATTTGAACAACTCGCCAGTGAATTACAACAAGCTTTTCACATGTATGATTTTCATAACGTTTTACTAAAGATAAATGACATCAGAATGGAACCTCAGGAATCTTTAGATGAGTTCTCTATCAGATTCGTTCATTATTGTTTTGAGTTCCCTGAAAAGGATGTCAATTGGAGGTTGCTAAGAGAACAGTTCGTGTATGCGATTCTTGTTTCCCTTGAACCATTTCAGTTAGCAACCCGACCTAAGCCTAGTGTTCCCTGTGCCAACCCGCGAGTCAATGGCTGTTCTGACCTTGAGTCTTTCACGTACCATGTCGAATCTGAACATATCAGTGGCTCATTATCTCTTTTGGCTCATGAAACCTACCCCGAGCCCACTCGATGCCTCCCTGGACTTAGTCCTAAATCTGGTTCACATGCAGATTATGAATCTGGTTCACATTCGAATGATGAATCTAGTTCACATTCGGATTATGAATCTGGTTCAGATTCGGATTATGAATCTGGTTCATATTTGGATTATGCATCTGGTTTAGATTCGGATGACGAATCTGGTTCACATTCAGATTATGAATCTGGTTCAGATTCGGATTATCAATCTGGTTCACATACGTATTATGAATCGACTCCTACCCCGCATAAAGTTTATTCCCTTACAAGGCCTGTCAAATCATTGTGTCCTCTGAACGACACGAATGTGCGTGTTGAAAAGCCTCGTGTGGTTAACACCCCTGCGATTCAATCTTTTCGTTCATTATTTCCTCGTTTGTTTCTCGATCCCGCCACACCAGTAATTTCTTCGAGACATTCAAAATTGCCTTATACTGGTATTGGCAACAATCATAAGCACGCAGATGGTGTTTCACAATCACAGTCCCAAATCGATGAATCTTTTAAATCTGATTTTTCTCACTTGGGATCTTTAGACAACCATAGGAGCGATTCCCCGTCTGAACAACTTCAAGATGTCCCCGTTATCGATCCATCCTAGTTGGTAAACCCCAGGGAGCCTAACTTGCTAGGTACCGAACTTGACCAAACCAATGGTTGCAGCGATCACTCCCTATCTGAAAACATATTCAATCATACCGCTGACGACCGTCACTCAAATATCTTTGCTGACCATACGAAGACACCTGAATTCAATGATCCGCTTTGGAAAGATTCAAGTACCCATCAGAAAGTCGAAGCGCTTCAGCTTCTGCCAATCGTTTCTGAAATGATGATCCCCAAATACCACGCTCCTCCCAGCATAACCGCGGTAAATCCACCCTACCTTGGCGAATCTAAAGATTCTGATATATCGATCTATCAATCAGTCAGTGCGCAAACATTGGACCAAATTGATACAAAGCCCACTGACATTTTGCAACTCACCATAATGCATGATCACATCCATTCGCCTGTTAACCTCGCCCAACGATCAAAGTTGGGAAGCGCTCCGATCAAAGGTCCGGAGTTTGTTCAAGGCAGTGAAAATTTTCAGGCTCCACTTAATGTGGATTCAGATCCCCATACCCTCGACCAAACCCAGGAGCAACCCCGACTAGGATTTTCAAAACTAGGCCTTCTACACTCGGATGCGCATGCGTCTATAATTCACCTAGCACTTGCTTATTGTTTCCATTCCATAAAACTGATGGTCCTCAACACCATGATGAGATTGCCGGTCAGCTCGACCAAACCTATTCGGTTGATGCGCCTACAAACATGAAACATCTTAAACCCCTCCCGTCAGACCTAGGATTGTGCATGAATGATGATGGGTTGTTTATAAATGTTGAGTTTCAAGAACATATTGCTATGTATCAAGATGAAAGTGGGATTCAGCCTGCACAATCTGTTCTGGCATGTTCTTTGGTAGGTATCTATGATCGTCGTGCCATTGCACCTGCTCCTCAGGTAAATTTTGTTTCTACTGCACTTTTTTGGATACTAGCTCTGATCCTGGTCATTGTTTCTCTTGCAGGTCAGGAACTAATGCGGTGGCTGCACTGGAAAACTGATTTTACCTAACCCGACCGCATCATTGGTTAAACTAGGGTTTAGGTGTAGGCTAGCTAGGACCTGCAATAAAATTTTTTAGTTCAGAGTTAATTAGGTTTACTTGCATGTTTTCCTAATTTTTTTACGATTAATATCTTAGGAAACATCATGTTACGAGTATTTTCTTTCATTTCCTTTTCAGTTGCTTGTTGCTACATAAATAATCATTGCTTGTATTGCGCCTCTTTTCCACCTACAACTGGTTGATCGTTCTCGCACATGGCGTTGCATTGCACCTTGAGCCTTGTGTTGGGCCGTGAATACAACCACTTTGTAACACTTATTTCATCCATTTTTACTCTTCTCTATTATATCATTTGTTATAATTTATCATTTAAATCCATTTTATAAATGATTTATGCTCTTATGGATGAAAATTATTTATCTTCCTTTATTTCTAATAAATTGATGATTATGAATTATTTTATCAATGATAGTTTTAATAAGTTGGTTATAACATTATTCACCATTTTTAGCCTCCAAGATAATTTCCGGATTGAAGATTTGATCATTAAAAGTGCCAACTCAGAAATGCGCTGGAATAAGGAGTGACAGTTTTGCGGTTGAGATTCTGAGCAAATGAAGATGAATCTGGAAAATCCGGAACATGGGTTTTGTCCAGAACGGACCCAATTAACTTTAATAAAGAACGGTTTGCCCAAATTCGGCCTGTGTTGAGAGATTCGCAGAGTTCTTTAAGCACGATTTTCTCAGTTCTGTTGTTGCGGCCGTCCTCCAAATCTCAGCTGAAAAGCCAAATTCGACTTGCTGTTATTGAAAGATGGATGTAAATCTATTTTCTTGTTGATCAATTGGTTGAAAGAAATCCAATATTGTTATGGGAAGATTGTATTTACTATTCAATTTTTCTTCCTTCTGATTATAAAAGAAGAAGCACGTATTGTGTAGAGAGATGATTTTTAGAGAATACACTTTTATGTAATTTCTGTAAGACATCAGCTTTGGTTATTAAGTTTTGTTGAGGACTGGTTCGACGTATTCTTGATCGATGCATTAATAGAAGCGTGGTGATTATTCCATCTTCGCGTCTGCATTAGCTTAAAGCGGTGTATCCTTGGAGGCTAAGGGCCCGGCCCCGGAGGACACCCGCTTCTGTACCATTACGGCTTTACTTCTGTGTGGTTTGTTTATTATTGTTATTTGATAATTTGATATGCTTTACAAGTTCATATTATATGCTCTGTTCAAGTTCGAATCATTGGGGTTTCTACAGCTAGAATCGTGTGTTAACTCCGCATCAAGTTATTAATCCTTTCGAGAGTTCATTACATGTTCTTACTGTTTTGTTACGGAGCTGTTATGCTGAACATTCGTGTTTTACATTTGTTGAGGCAGTGTTCTTTATAATCGTTGGATTCAGTAACAATCGCATTCTATTGAAAAGCACAATTGTATTTTCTGTTGATTGTTATTCTAATGTATTGTGTGCATTTCTGATTTATCAGTACTGTTCTATAATTCATTAATTGTTATTGTTGTTCCATTAGTACGATTTGTGTGAATTGTCGTTAAAGTGAAAGAATGTTATTTGATTGTAAAGAATGCATTTGAGTTCATGGATTAAGTTTGGTTACGACTCGCGAGACTTAGCTGTTCGTTTGTTGTTCCATTTTAGATTTGTTGTTCAATTCTTTATTTGTTGTTCTATTTACTCGCATTTGTTGTTTTGGTGTGAGAGACGATCTAAGGCTGTAGTGAGCTTTGGCATTCACTGTTTAGCTCCCAGACCCGTGGTCTATGCTCTAATTTCCTTTACATTAGTTTCCAAAAGGATGAGTTATTATTACTGGACCCTTGACTAATACATTGCTTATTTTTCCGAATGCATGATTGAAGTCTTAAAGTGCTTTGCTGTAAGTAGATTTTATTTCCAGCTTTCATTTACTTTTGGATTTTAAGCACTATACTGCAAAACATTACTCTTGAGTAAATAGCCGCCTCAGACTGAGTACACTCTTGAAACAAAAAGTCGTCCCTGGGTTGATAATTAATGTGAAGGTAATTAGGAGTTAAAAAGACACATTTTTATCGCTCCACATTTTGGCGCCGTTGCCGGGGAGAGTGTAGCCATTTCTAAAGAGTAGTGTGAATCTGATGAGTGCTTGCTAGGGAAGAGTTGGATCTTAAAAACGGAAGGTAAGAACCTACGTGCGGAGCATGTAAATGCCCTGCTCCACTGTCCGCTTTCCTAACAGATTTGCTGTAGCTTTAGATGTTTGAATTTTTGTGTGAATGACTAGGAAAAAATAGAAATTTTGGAAAATGAATCACATGATTTCATTGAAGTGGTGATGTAAGCACCACCCATTTCACTAACTAATTGACAGGAACATTGGAAGAAGGAGCTTTGAAGGAACACATGAAGGACATCTTCTGTTATGGTAAGAAACTGCCCAACATCTTTTTGAATTTCCTGCTCAACTAATTCCACACCCTCACCGCAATAAACGAGTACAACATACTTACAGTGTTGAACTGCCAAATTTACCCACCCTTCCCACCCATTCTATCTCACATGCGCCATTAGAGAAAACTTACAATGAGATTCAGAATGTTTTAAATTCAAAAATTGTAGAAGTTATGGAAGAAAATGAGCTTACTTCTAGTTTGCATCAACAAACCATTTTAACAGCTCAAGAACTTAATGATATGATGGATATGGGAAATCAAGATAATAACGGATATATTGAAGATTGGTTTCACTCCATCATTTGTTCGCAACATTGCTCCACACTTCAACAATTTTTGACTCCATCTTTTCAAGGGAAGTTGGCTTCTCATACCCTGATTTTCATTAATATGCATTTTTCAAATTTGGGTATGTGTATACGTGAAGCCTTATTTCGAAAATGGCTCCACTGGAAGTACTCATATACGTAGTCATATTCATTTTTTCAAATTAAAATAGGTTAGTGTAGAAAATAAAATAAATAAGGAAATAAATAAATGCATTTTGTTTTTTTTTTTTTTTTAATTTATGTAAAACTAGTTGTTTTTTTGTTGCAACATGCTATGCAAATCAACATTGGTGATAATTTTTTTTTAATTCATTTGTGTTTGTAGATGACTCATAATGGAAATAATAGTTCTACAAACACTCATATTCACTTTTATCACCAATTTGAAAAAAATGCTTGAATATCATTTTTTTTGGCTTGCGGGCTTGATGAATTTTCTGGAAAAACAGTCGGGACAGTCATGTTTTGAGGGACCAAAAATGAATATTTTTAAAACCTGTTTCTACCCTAGGTAGCCCTTGATTTCTACTTTCTAACCCAATTTGAATCAGTCAATTTGGATTTGAAACGAAAAAGTTAGAACCAAAACATTGACTGGATGTCTAGCGGGCAGCTCAGGAACAGAGTTGGGACAGTCAGTTTTTGGAGGTCTAAATGAATGAATTTTTAAAACCTGTTTCTATGGAAGATTCCCCTATGAATCTAGTTTACAATGCAATTGGAATCACTCATTTTCGATATCGTATGGGGAATTTATGATCAAAATACTGACTGTCTATCGTAAATCAGCACCCTTAAAACTATGTCTTTCCAGCTGTTCCTTACAGTATTTGACCTATCAATTTTTCTTGTCTTCAAAACCTGTTTCTATTGGAGATAAATAAATGAATCTACTTTCATTTCCAATTTGAATCATTTGAATCCGACATCAAACGAAGAATCTATGCTTGAAATATCAATCGTTGGTCTAGATTGGGTAATCGAAAATGACTCTATTATGCAGGTTGTTCTAAACAAATTTGACATATCATAGCATTGAATTTCTAAAACCTGTTGCTACTGGAGATAAACCTTTGAATTAGCTCTCATTTGGCTTTGGAATCACTCAATTTATATGAAAAACAAAGAAGTTGTGATTAAAACACTGCTGGATAGTATGGTCGACCACTGCTCTCCCGCAGGTGACAAATAAATTTTACTTTGTTATTTTCTCAATGGATTTGTTATATAGAGTAACTACTTGTTGTTTTTTTTGCATCATTCTTGGATTAGGGGAGCCCGATCACCTCTCTTTCTCCATGATAGAATGTTTTATTGCAGGTAGATACTCGTTTTTTGCAGGTCCTGGGAAAATAAAGAAGGTCAATGGACGGGTGATTCTTGAAAAAAATTTAACGAAACAAAGGAATTTCATCTAAGTCATTACCCAACGGATTCATAATAGAAGAAATGAAGAATTGATTTCAATCTGAAGATTCATGTCTTATCACTGCTGCCAAAACATTTTTCAAAGAGATCGTTTTTTTGACATAACATCATAGCTGTTGTAACTTAATTTAGTTATTTACATATTGTTTTTAAATAAAATATTGTTTCTTTTCTGATATTTTTTATATTTTGTGTTTCAGGTGTTGCTTCATTCAAACTGTGACCCATCCTCAGCATCAATACAGTGAACAGCTAATTCATTCTTTGCGTACTTGCATTTCATGCTTGTGCATTTTTGCTGTTCTTTTTCTGAAGGGACAGCGTTTGTGTGCACTTTTGTCGTTTTTGCTGTTCCTTGTTCAAAGGGACATCAATTTCGGTTTATTATTTCTTTTCCAAAGGAACAACACCTTTTTGGTCAGCAATTCATTTTGTTGTTCCTTTGTTACGGGTCATTTTGCCATTCCTTTTCCACGACTCTTTTTGCTGTTCCTTTTCCACGTTTTGCTGTTCCTTTCCGAATGGAACAACACTTCTGCTCTTCCACTTTTTGTTGTTCCGTTCCGAATGGAACAACACTTCTACATTTTCACGTTTTGCTATTCCTTTCCAAATGGCATAGCACTTTCGCATTTCCACTTTTTGCTGTTCCTTTTCGAATGAAACACCATTTTTACACTTTTACGTTTTGTTGTTCATTTTCAAATGGAACAACACTTCTGCACTTTCACGATTTGTTGTTCCTTTCCGAATGGAATAGCACTTTTGCACTTTTCATTTTTGTTGTTCCTTTTCCAAAGGAACGGCACGTGTGCTTTTGCTGTTCCTTTTCCAAAGGAACGACACTTGCGTTTTTGCTGTTCCTTTTTCAAAGGAACGACACTTGTGTTTCTGCTGTTCCTTTTCCAAAGGAACGACACTTTTAGTTTTTCGCTGTTCATTTTGCCAAAGGAAGGACATTTCCATTTTCACACTTTTTTTGTGTGTATTTTTGTTTTTTTGTGCATTTCCTTTAAGGAACACCACTTTTTGAGTGTTTTTGCTGTTCATTCAAAAGAGCAACACTTTGGGATTATTTTCGAGAGCAACCCTTCCTTCCTCTTGTGGGACTATTCCTAGTTCATCTCAACCACATTTTACTGATTCCCCTTCATGGCATAAAGTACACTATTTTTATGAGGACAAGAATTATGGATTCTATTGAAGCGAGTTAATATCATTCACGTTATGATCTTTAACAAGACAGCTCATTGATGATAGAATATTTTCAAAAGAGACACAATTATTTATATACTACTTTACTGCATTGTTTTCTATTGAACATGATGTTGATTGATCATCTTAATACCATGCTGGTTCCACCCTTCTGGATTATAATCTTCTCTGTCTGTAATAAATGAGATTATGGGTATCTTTTTCTATTGACATGTTCAACTTCTTCCACCATCCCTGCTTTTAAGGAGTATTGAGTCTCCCTCTTTTTATCATAAAAATGTGTAATAATAACAAAATTTTGTTCGCAGATGGAGGATAGGGGGTCTCAGTACGAGCCAGCCTACCATGTTCATAAGGCTGTAACAAAGTGACATTCCCATTATGGTCACCACACCAGGGTTATGATCCATTGGATAGCCCAATTATCCTTGGAACAGGAGGTCTCATCACGAGCCGGCCTGGTCACTTTTGCTACATCCCAGTGAATGGCAGTGTGGTTATCTGGTTACCACGCCAGCACACTGATCTCTTCTGTAGAACAACAATGTAACTCTCTAGTTATAAATTGAGGATCCTGGCTCATATGGGTTAAAAAGCAACCCTGCCGAGGCTATGGACGCCTGCTGGCAGCAGCGGCTCTGCTTATGGTATTGAAGTTATATCTTATCGTTAATTATTATTATAATACCCTTTTCTTATTTTTTCTTTTTATCAGAGAAGTTATTTCCTTAACTTTTTCCCTGTTTTGAACCTTTATGCATGAGAAATTGTTTTATAATCAATCACATCATTTTCAGCTAGAATACCATCAGTAAAGCATCTTTTTGGCATATTGTTGTTCTTTTTCTCTTTTTTCGTAACTTATCATCAATCCAAAGCGTCCTATCTCTTATTCATAACTATCTTTACACACTCTGCTCTCATTATAATCATAACCCTCGTTGTTCTATCATTGATATGTGTACTCTACTGCTGTATTGTTCATTCCCTTGCCTTGCCATCAGCACAACACCTCTCATATGCTTTATGGTCATGGAATTCCTTTTCCAATTGGAGGGGGGAATGTATGCATTATGGGATTGCATGCGATATGATTACTGCACTCTGCCATCACTTGTTGATTTGCCAAAATATTAGTATTGCATGTATACATAAGTTTTTCTGATTGAAAGTTTTGCATGCATCTTATCTGTTGCTATTCAAACCTAACACTATGGATTCAAGAACATTGTATGCCAAATAGTGCTTTGTTTGCAGAAAAACAACAAGTATGGGCAAAATTCTATCCACAGCATGACCACACTATTGCACTTAACAGAAGAGGCTCACGAACGTGAACAATTCTTCAGACTTGATGTGCTTACCTGGATTCCACCTTTTGCATCACTTTCAGCACCAACTCTGCCTTCATCAGCTTCAACAACTGCCAGTCCATATATGTCATTCCACATTTTTGGAGGTAAAACTTGAGGTAAAATAGCATAATTTTCTGATTTATTACGAATTTAGTATAATTTCATGAAAATCCATTTTGAGCATTATTTATCATCCTTCATTCCACATCTTTACCACTTTCCCTTTTTCAGCAGCATATCATTTTCGAGTATGGGGGAGTGTTCCTTTCATTCATTTCTTTCTTATGACCATGTCATCATCCATTGTTATTCTTATTCATTCTCAACACCTCCATTATTCCATGTTGTTTTACACCAAGCATAGAATTCAACAGCTGGTAGCAACCACCTCTATTTGTTTTCTAGCATCGCATGAGGGCATGCTAATTTTTCAGAGAGGGGGAGGAATTGCTACGCATGATGGATGTTTTCTATTTTCTTTCTCATTTAAGGCATACAATTTCAGTGTAGAAATTGATTTCCATAATATTTTTAAAACTATGAACTCAATTCTTGTGATTTTTTGGAAAACACAGACGTATCATTAATACAAACCCAGACAATTTCAAGATAAATTGGTTCATAAAATTTCGGAAATCATGCACTCTCAGCTACAGTCATTTTGTTTATATCTCATGATCCATGCATCAAAACAATCTGATTTTTCGATCATAAAGGCATTCATATATTATAAATCTACTTGCCAAATTTCAACAAAAGCTGGTTTGTAGTTTTTAAGAAAATGGTTAATGAAGTTTGCTGTTATCTATATCATATTTTGCTGCAACTTCATACATATAGTTGAATGTCAATGTAAAAATTGTTATGCCTTCATTAAGATTGCTAAAATTGAATATTCATTAATTAAGGAAGCATTCATTTGTTCTCAAATTTTTATTGCTTGGTTAACACATGGGTTTTGTCTTGGGGTTGCATGAAGACATGCAATATATTCAGGTTTTCGTTGCACGAGGACATGCAACATATTGAGTGTGGGGGTGTGTTGGGCCGTGAATACAACCACTTTGTAACACTTATTTCATCCATTTTTACTCTTCTCTATTATATCATTTGTTATAATTTATAATTTAAATCCATTTTATAAATGATTTATGCTCTTATGGATGAAAATTATTTATCTTCCTTTATTTCTAATAAATTGATGATTATGAATTATTTTATCAATGATAGTTTTAATAAGTTGGTTATAACATTATTCACCATTTTTAGCCTCCAAGATAATTTCAGATTGAAGATTTGATCATTAAAAGTGCCAACTCAGAAATGCGCTGGAATAAGGAGTGACAGTTTTGCGGTTGAGATTCTGAGCAAATGAAGACGAATCTGGAAAATACGGAACATGGGTTTTGTCCAGAACGGACCCAATTAACTTTAGTAAAGAACGGTTTGCCCAAATTCGGCCTGTGTTGAGAGATTCGCAGAGTTCTTTAAGCATGATTTTCTCAGTTCTGTTGTTGCGGCCGTCCTCCAAATCTCAGCTGAAAAGCCAAATTCGACTTGCTGTTATTGAAAGATGGATGTAAATATATTTTCTTGTTGATCAATTGGTTGGAATAAATCCAATATTGTTATGGGAAGATTGTATTTACTATTCAATTTCTCCTCCTTCTGATTATAAAAGGAGAAGCACGTATTGTGTAGAGAAAGGATTTTAGAGAATACACTTTTATGTAATTTCTGTAAGACATCAGCTTTGGTTATTAAGTTTTGTTGAGGACTGGTTCGATGTATTCTTGATCGATGCATTAATAGAAGCGTGGTGATTATTCCATCTTCGCGTCTGCATTAGCTTAAAGCGGTGTATCCTTGGAGGCTAAGGGCCCGGCCCCGGAGGACACCCGCTTCTGTACCATTACGGATTTACTTCTGTGTGGTTTGTTTATTATTGTTATTTGATAATTTGATATGCTTTACAAGTTCATATTATATGCTCTGTTCAAGTTCGAATCATTGGGGTTTCTACAGCTAGAATCGTGTGTTAACTCCGCATCAAGTTATTAATCCTTTCAAGAGTTCATTACATGTTCTTACTGTTTTGTTACGGAGCTGTTATGCTGAACATTCGTGTTTTACATTTGTTGAGGCAGTGTTCTTTATAATCGTTGGATTCAGTAACAATCGCATTCTATTGAAAAGCACAATTGTATTTTCTGTTGATTGTTATTCTAATGTATTGTGTGCATTTCTGATTTATCAGTACTGTTCTATAATTCATTAATTGTTATTGTTGTTCCATTAGTACGATTTGTGTGAATTTTCGTTAAAGTGAAAGAATGTTATTTGATTGTAAAGAATGCATTTGAGTTCATGGATTAAGTTTGGTTACGACTCGCGAGACTTAGCTGTTCGTTTGTTGTTCCATTTTAGATTTGTTGTTCAATTCTTTATTTGTTGTTCTATTTACTCGCATTTGTTGTTTTGGTGTGAGAGACGATCTAAGGCTGTAGTGAGCTTTGGCAGTCACTGTTTAGCTCCCAGACCCGTGGTCTATGCTCTAATTTCCTTTACATCGGTTTCCAAAGGGATGGGCTATTGTTGTCAAACCCTTGACTGATACATTGCTTATTTTTCCGAATGCATGATTTAAGGCTTAAAGTGCTTTGCTGTAAGTAGATTTTGTTTCCAGCTTTTATTTACTTTTGGATTTTGAGCACTATACTGCAAAACATTACTCTTGAGTAAATAGCCGCCTCAGACTGAGTACACTCTTGAAATAAGAAGTCGTCCCTGGGTTGATAATTAATGTGAAGGTAATTAGGAGTTAAAAAGACACCTTTTTATCGCTCCACACCTTGCTTATTACATTGCATCGTACTCTCTCTCCCTCGCATCATTTTTTGTCATATCGCCTGCCACTTCATGAGCCCTCATTGCAATCCTATCACCTTGCAGTCTTGTTTTTCCCCGATTTCTGAAACAGTAACCCCATTGTTTTGTGTGAGGTTGCGGTGGCTATCTCAAGAGGCAGCTTTCTCTTAGGACCAGTCATCGAAATCGCATTATCAACAAGATGCCTATGAGTCTAAACTTCTTATTTGGGGAGATAAGAGCCGGTTGTCTGTGGGAGACCTGATGAGCTGAAATGACCCCTACCCGTAGCCTATGCCTTGTGCCTAGCATAGTCTTGGACGTCTTAATGATCTGTTTTGATCTCTTCACCTATTGTGGTAGATGGGATGTGAAGGTTCGACACAAGGGCAAACCCAAATCATGATATATTTCAGTTTCTGTAACACAAGAAACAACCTCTCTTGCTCGTAAAATAAGTCGGGATCCCTCATCCGCCCATGAAAATAAGTGCCATGAGCACATGAAAATAAGTGCTGTAGGCACATGAAACAAATAAGGGTAAAGGATCGAGAAAGGCTTCTTGCGCAGAGAGGTAATGCAACGACTCCGCCGGGGTACTGACCAGGCTCGCTGGCAGTGGAGCAACGTTTGTGATTTCTTGAAGTGACTCCGCCAGGGTACTGTCCAGGCCTGCTGGCAGCGGAGCAACACCAGAAACTTACTTTAAAAATCCTGAAAATAATAAACCCAGTGCCTTGCTCTTCACATCGTCAACAAACTACTGGCGTCTGTGAGCTTTCTCTTTGATGTGTTTCTGATTAGTGGGACTTAGTGAGGCACAAGGATTAGGCATACTCATAAAGGGCCAAATTAATACAAAGGGTACCCGTGCAGCTTGTTCAATATTCCCTTGCATTACTATCCAGATTCAGGCTTTTGTTGTGATACTGACAGAGATGCTGGATTCTACCAGTGGTTCGCCATTTGTTGTAGCCGCTACAACACCAACCAAAATTTTGGGTATATTTAAAATTCCGGGTTCCCCCTCTGCTCGCCTAGGCGTTAAAGTCTCTCATCTGACCTGCAGTCAACGACATCCCGTCGACCTATCTCTAACCCCTCACGAGGTGTCTCATCACTATGAATTGATGTTGTCACTGCAATCACACCATATGTAGGAAGGATCATCCAGCGTACGCCCGAACACTCTTGTCGCAGTCGCACCATGTGTAATGAGATTGCCATGCATATGTTTGAACGAGAACCCTGTGTGTATTGATGAGTAAAAGCTTTCCTGCTGTGGGTCATTAAGCATATTGTTTGAATGCTTCTCTTAAGCTTGTTAGTTTCGTGTGTTTTATCGGTGGTTATCATTATTGAAGAGTAATTATGATGTTGTAATATCCCACGCAGGTTGACCCCACGGGTGACAAAATCCTCAGTCATGTCACGACATCAAGGGAAATAAAATTGGGCTCAACGACGAGGTCAAAGCTGTGGAGCAGGGGAGGAGCAGAAGCAAACGATCAGTACTATTAAAAGGGGGATAGTGTGATACATGTTGATCAGAGAGAACCTTCTATGTCACTGATGCAAAATATTTCTTCACTAGTGCGCACCAGATGCTTTAAAGCGCTCTATTAGAAATGTCCAGATCTTGCATCATACCATCTCAATGTCGGTAGGCGCACATAAAGAAGCATGTTTCGCCACTTTGATGAATCTAGCCTGAAGTATAGCCCGGTGAGCATATCCGACTTAGGAGATTTCCCTATGGAACGACAATCTCATTCAAGGCGTACGCATGCCAGGCAGCAGTGCAAAAGCGTACGTGTTCCTGTGGCAAGCCAACGACAAGGTTTCAAACATGTGAGCGCACCCTTTGGAAGCAACATTTATGGATCTTAAGCTGCATAGTGTGGAATTAATTACGCTGCAAGGAGTACAACGTGGAGCAATAAAATGGCCTTACAACCCTAGTCGCCTTTACTCCTCCATATCCATAAAGTTTGTGTATGTGGGACCATATGAGATGGAGAATGTTAGTTTGAACCTAAAGGGGTCATGTTGAAATGCATACGTCTGTGGTAGCCCGGTAGAAAAGGCCAATGTGAAAAGGGCTGTCAAGGTGGTTTGATAAGTATATTTTGACATTCGAATCTTTCAAAACGAGAAGCTTTTGAATTACAAGGCGCAAGACCATGCATATATTAAATACAAGGCGCAAGGGGATATTATATATAATTAATACAAGGCGCTAGACCATGCATATATTAATACAAGGCACAAGATGATGTTATATATTTAAGGCCGAAACACAAAGCAAATTAGTTTGAAAACCATGTAATATGGTGGATCACAACCATATGACAACTCATAACCATTGGGTTCAAATAATTCTATGGTGCAGTTTTGATCTATGCTAATACATGTTGAACGAATATCTCATGGTCAAGGTTTAATTGTAAATGTGGAGCAGGCGCAAAGGGTCCAGCGAATGTTTGGTCCGACGGTCAGCCTTACGTTGAAAGATGGCGCAGAATCGCATGGGCACGTTGCATGGGGCGTAAATGATTTTGATTGGATCGGATGCTTTCATGTTGAGGTTTTAATCCGAAATGAATATGTAAGTGGTCAAAGCTACGTTGAACGTGCAACAGAATCCTATGCAAGACCTACGATGACCACGATATAATAATTTATGCAGGACTATCAAGACCTCACAAATGGACGATGACGCTGTAATAAAGCATGCGGGGCGGATATACATATACATCCATCAAACATTATGGTTAACATAGGGATCAAAGCATAGGGAAATACTGTGCAGTTTTTATGATAGAGTTTAATGTGTGGAGCATGTATATATATATATCGGTCAAACGATACATCAAGACATGGCGCAGAACCAATTCTCGGCATGTTAATGTGCTTCTGCGCCCAAGTTTTATATGGAGTGGACACATATCCATACAACAACCAAAATTTTCTTTCAAACTGTGGAGAAAACAAATATATAAAACGGTTAAAACATTAGGGTTAAAACATGGTCAAAGCCATATAAAATGCATGATGATGCGACGTGAGCATTCCTATGGCAGAGTTTTTGGGAAACAGTTATATGATATTTGGTCGAAATTTGCGTTTTAAGGTGGAGCAGATATATGTTTTATAGTCCAACGTTCATAATTACATGCATGGAGCCCACGTTCAATATTTACGTTATACCTATATGTGGCGATCAACTTTTCAGCTAAAAACGTGGAGTGGAGTGATATGAGTACAGTGGCACGTTAAAAGCGACAGTCTGTAACCACGTCTCAAGTGGTGCATGAACCATATGTTTTCAGAGCTATATAGCAGGGCGGAGAAAATTTAGAAACATTACAAATGGCTTAGATATGTCTGTGGCGAAATTTTAGCCAGATATTTCAATAGAGAAATAGCAATGGTCCAAACAAGGGAGCTGGTTCAACGTCCTCGTCCAGCTGTTTCCGGCCCTTCGTTCGCTTTCCAATAGGGAATAGCTATTGGTGAAGAAAGTTTCCCAGTACCGAGCAGCGCCTACCCAGAATGAATTTATGATACTTAGTAACCGCCATACTAATGTCTGTTTCTCCGCGCATGATACCACGTGGACTGACTCGTTAAGAAATGTTTCGATGAAAGCATGCAGCGTTTGATATCATCCAGCGTGAATCATGGCAACATAATCCCGTCTAGACTGCGTGCGCATGGATGCAGTTGTGTCAGCTCTGTCATTGCCATAGGATGCACCAGGAAAAGGCAAAACGCTCAATCAGACCAGCGCAGGAACAGCTATGGAGCGTTATCCCCAGAATGACAGGTCCCTCGATATGATAGATGAGAAATGTTCTATTGCAAGATAAAGTTCCACCTGCAAAATTATATCAAAAATGTTGACTCGAGGAAGCTTGGCGTTCGGTGTCAAATTATTATATGGAAAAGGCCGTAGATCGGTGTTATTGGATGTTCGTTGGAAGACTGTTTTGGTTAAAATTGTGTGAATGCAGCATAGCAATGGGGCTGGTCTGCTTATGACCTGACTTGCTACCACGAAGACAGAAATTGTTCGAAGGGCAAGAGATTTGTCGGAGCAGCGTCCTCACCTTATTTGTCATGACAGCATGCAGACTCATCCGCCTCATTTCGAAGGGGCGTTCCCTCAGTGAGATCTTTGCACAAACTTTCGAACATGATGAAAGTATCATTGGAGCCCAACACAGTTTTCATTATGGAGAACACAAGCAGCATGTTGCCCAAATCAATAGTTCCGTTCCATTGGGAGGAAATAGAGCATTTCCCAGCAAGTGAGAGAATTGATATACTGATGGCATATGCGTTAGTTATTCCTAGCCCCCTACTAAAACCACAAGCTGGGAACCAGAAAAGCATCACATGTAGTGGGAGATGGCACAAGCAAAAGCCCTTTGCCTCATCAATGGGTTGTCACTACAAACACCCGGATCCCAAGAGAACTTGATGAGGACCACGCTGCGACATAAAACTTGACCACACAGGGGTCCAAAGTTTTCATTTTGCTTGTGTAATTAATTGTGCCTCTTAACATTGTCATTTAAGCAATGAAGACATGTAACCTAAGACATGTGATTGCAGGTGGAGGCTGTCGATTTGCACGATGAGTTGGATTTTTCTTAGCAAGCAAGAGGACCGGTTTTCAAAGCACATGAGATGAAGGATACTGCTACAGAATCTGCAGATCTGATTGAAGTCGTAGGTTGCAGATTTCTTCAGGTCACATATCTTTGATCTTTTGCCTTTTGCGACCCAGCGACCTAGCGACCTAGTCGCAAGGTCGCAAGGTCACACCTCTTCGGTTTTCTTCCTTTTGTGACCCTGCGACCCAGCGACCTAGTTGCAAGGTCGCAAGGTCGCATATCTTTGGTTTTTACCTTTTGCGACCATGCGACCCAGCGACCTAGTCGCAAGGTCGCAAGGTCGCATACCTTCAGTTTTCAGCCTTTTGCGACCCTGCGACCCAGCGACGTAGTTGCAAGGTCGCAAGGTCGCACTTCTTTGGTTTTCCTCCTTTTTGCGACTCCGCGACCCAGCGACCCAGTCGCAAGGTCGCGAGGTCGCATTTCGTCAGTTTTTCACCTTTTGCGACCCAGCGACCCAACGACCTAGTTGCAAGGTCGTAAGGTCACACATCTATGTTTTTTCCACCTTACGCGACTCTGCGACCCAGCGACTTAGTCGCAAGGTCGCAAGGTCACATCTTGGAAATTCTCTTACAACATGCGACCCCGCGACCCAGTCAAGTCGCAGATCGCAACAACACCTCAGGTCGTAGGTCGCAACAACAGCCAGGTCGCAGGTCACAACAACGGCTCAGGTCACAGGTCGCAAAAGGAATGGGTCGCAAGGCAACCCAACGATCAAGAAGCTGGACAGTCAAGGAAGCCCGAAGGGCAGTTTCTGCATTATAAATACTCCTACGGGAGCTTGTATTAGGGGCTTTTTCTTTTTGGAATACTCAAGAGATACATTGTATTGTATTGAAAGACCATATTCTTAGACATATGAATACGAATACTTGCTAAAACCCCTTTGTCGGATGATGTATGTTGCTGTGACAGCACTACGTGTATTTCTTGAACAGTTTCAGAACATCCTATGATTAATGAAAATGCATTTCTAATAATATCATTTATGCATCATGTTTATCTATGCTTGTGTTAATGATTTTCAGTTTTATCGCTTTCTAAATGAATGTTAATACCTTTGTCTATTAGAATTTCGTTTTATCTTTCAGAAGTAAGAAGGAATCTTGCCATTAAGAACTATTTCTTCTGTGGTAAGATACGTTGCAAGCATTACCCCAAAGACGTGCCGTTAACTGCATCTCTTCGGGCGTACGTGTCTTATTTATTCTCTTTCTACGCATAGTGTTGTAGACATGTTCCATGCATCAATCATGTATTTCGTATCCTATGAATAAGTGTGTGTCCGTAGGTTTAATCAGGTTCTTTTGAGACCAGGAGGGAAGGTGTCTTAAGCGGTAGCCGGACCCACACCCCGGATGGGATCCCTACTCCAAACGGTTTAAGGTCTAATTGGGACTTTTTACCAGGGAGATCCCCTACTGTTGGCTGGACAAATTTTCCCGTCAACACAACCCAAAATTGTTTCCCCTAGACCATATTCTCACTTTCCACACTTCAGAAAACACTCCCCCTACCCCTACATCACCTTATTTCCCATTCCCAAGCTATATTTTGTAAACCCTAACGCCCCTAAGTTGTGCTGTCCTAGGCAGTTAGGTACCTCCTTGTAATAGAAATTTCATACCCTATTGCCCTTAACATTTGAGCCTCCCATCACTTCCCTAAGCTCCCCAACCCCTTTAAACATTTCCCCAAATTTTCCCTCACTCATCCCAATCCCCTAACCCTACAATCCTACTCCCTTTCCCTTCCCCTTCTTCCCTAGGATTTCAAGACAAACTGAACATAATGGAGGAGTAGAGAAAAATAATGGATGAAAAGAGAAACACCATGGAGGAAGATAAAAAGTTCTATAACAAAGGAGAGATAATCTTAAGGCATGAACCTAGACCTTGAGCAGTACAAACCCTACTTGAAATCACACTACGAAGGAAACCCTAATTTGTCAAAAGAAGAAAGGTAAGTTGGAAATACTTGTTGATACCTCCATGATAGCATAATACACCTTATTTGGCATATCTGGAGCAATTTTGAGGAATTTTGGAGAAAATTTTGAGAATTTTGAAAAAATATTTGAAGGCACATTTTCCATAAATGTCATGTTTAGTCATATTTTTTCAGAACATATTGGGGCCAAAAAAAGATGCATTTTGAGAAAATAGAGGAGGGTTTTGTTCCTACTATATCAAATTACAAAAAAATAACTCACTTTACACATATATTATAGAATGAGAGATCCATTCACATATTCACAACCTATTTTTCTGCCTGTGCAAAGTCCTGTTTTAGACACCTTTTTGCAAAGAAGATTGTGGAAAATCCAAGACGCATCTTGGGAAAATGGAGGAGGTTTTAGTTCCTAACATGCCAAATAACAAAATTTTCTCTCATTTTTTCAAAAAATTTAATGGTTAGGGAGATATCACTCCATCTTTGAGGCCTATGTTTGCAAAAAAAACCTAGAAATTTGACATAGTCCACTTGTCAAAAACGCAACGCGCTTTTTCTAGGAGCCTCCAAATGAACAATGGTCACCACCATTGGATTCTAAAGGCACTATAAATAAAATTTTGACTATTGGCACATCAATTTTGGACATTCTAATAGGGATAAATGGCCAAAAACATCCAAAAAATCACCTTTCTGCCTAATTTTTCAAGCTGGCACTACGCTTTTTACCAGTCTTGGGAGATTTCCATTTTGAGGGCCTTAACTTCATCATTTTCAAAAATTAAGGGATTTTTTGGAAACTAGACAGGAGAATATTTATGATGAGCTACCTTGGGCTCAATGTGGACTTCAGAAAGTCCTCCAAAAGTGACCTTGAAATTGGCGCTGCACTTTTTCCATTTGCCTAATATTTTTAGAATTTTCTAGATTTCTCAGTTTGGTCATGGAATTGATGAGTTTTACTGGTGTAATTAATCCATGTAAATGTAATTACATCAATTTTAGTTACTATAGGTAGATACATTGGATAAAAATGTATTTTTGGGACAAATGAATCAGTTTCACCAAAGTTAGGATGAGTTTGTTGACCACCCTAGTCTTTGGGTTTCCAGTTGAGAATTTTGTGGATTAGATCCACAAGTCAGGGATTCACCCCTGAGTTAGGGATAATTAGTTTTGGTTTATAGTATTCACTTATTTTCTCATGGAAAGGGTTGGATTTTGTTAGATTTATCACTAAACACTATTGTAATCAGAGTTTTGGCAAGTAATAACAGACTAAGTTGCAACTATTTTGATGGAATTGTTGTGGTAAAGTGATTTGACATTGTTTATTCTTATGTTTTTCAAATGTGTCAATGTATTGTGATTTCATATTCATTCCATCTCTGTATATAATTGTTTCCTAAGTCAGAAAGACAAAATTCATCAAGCTTATGCTCTGTTTTGGAGGAATAGTTACAGTTTGTTTCATCTTCTTCTTAGTAGAAAATAATTCATATCTCTTATGCTCTTTTCTCAATCCCTATCAGTCTAAACCACTCCCTAAATATATCCTTTTTTTTTGAACTTCTTACCTACCTTGCTACATCATATCCCTACAATTTTGATCCTTGTTTTCCCTGTCCTACTTCCTTCCTTGACTAATTTCACCATCCAACACCTCAAAAATCAATCAATCAAACCCATGTGCTACTATACCTAGCCTAATATCTCATTGATCCAGTCATATTGGCTGAGATCCATTGGAGAGATCCCTCTCATGCCTAGTAAGGCTAGCTACTTGGAAAAATATTGGTTTGTGGTTACCTTTGCTGGTCTCTTCTCAGCCTCAGAGATCTAGTGGAGTGATAACATCTTAGCGACCATACTAGGGAACGAGGTGACAAATCTTCCTTGGGAAATAATGACAAGGATCAGATCTGATTTTTGAAGGTGAAAAATGGTCAGAAACAAATAAGGTTGTGCATATTTCACCTGGAAACTCTAGTATTGAAGAATTCAAAGGTTCATAATTTTCATGGCGACTCTGCTTTTCAAGAACCAGGATTATGAAGAAATTCTTGGTGACTTAATTTTTGTCAAAATGGATTCAATTTCTTGAAGGTGTGCTCCTATGAATCGAACTCATATTCCTGGTTTTCAAAACCGTATTCCTTGTATAGAATGGTAATCAGGACTGTTAAATTTTAAGGGTTAGGATGGTGAAGATGCTAGTTTTCATATAGTCAAATTTCATTTTTATGGCTACCTTGGAGGAAAAAGCGAGATCATGGTTTGATAGTCTACCATATGCTAGTTTGTATTCTATAAAGGACTTTCATTCATTTTTCTTTCAACATTATCAAATATCTAATTATTCCTTATTGATGATTGATAGTTGTTGTAAGATCTGTGATAATTTCAGAGTTTTTTGAAAACATTTATGGGGATGAAGAGTGTCTAAATGATGAGATCATAGAATCCCTATATGATTTTTCCACCCAAAAAAATTTAGTAGCTTCCTCCTTGGATGAAAAAGACCAGGACCAAGAAAGATAAATGCCTATTCCTAATGTTGTAAATGAAAATCATCAAGTCAATGTTAACTTCTATAAAGTTCAAGTTTCTCCTCTTTCTGAAGATGAAATAGATCAGCTCCTGAAAATTCATGTTACAGCCCAAGCTAATGCAGGTTTGGAGTGTTCACATAGTCAAGAATGTGTTAGTGAAACTTCTTCCATTTTTGAAAATTAAAATCTAAGTTTAAATGATGACAATCATGAAATTGATGAAACTATACAAGAAGTCGTTGTGAGTAAGCCAATTTGTGATGATGTTTTCCTGCAGAGAGATCAGCTAACATAGACTATTTTCTTTCATGAAGAGGATAGGGCTATCATGTTTGAAAATATTGAAGAATGTTTTCTATTCAAGGATGATTTAGAATATGAATTGGAGGAGTATGATCCTAAGATAGATAACGTGCAAGAGATAGAGTCATAGTTGCCCATGCTTGAGGAATTTACAATCAACACTCAAATAGCAGAAAGTCATACTTCTCTATGTCTTCCTATGGATCAACAACCAAGTGTTCTTTCATATCAGAATGAAGAGTGTGCCTTTGTTTTTGCTAGATATCAAGACAAGGTAACATTTTATATTTTTGAAGATCCTTATATTGATTTTATACAGTCAACATGGGAGATGAATTTTCTTGTATTTCTCGATCATGAGCACATTTTCAGTGGACACTCGGAGTTGCCTATCTTTTGTTGTTTCTGCCTGCTCAAGGAAAGTGAGAGCATAATTCAAGTAAGTAGCCATATGTTGGATTGGTTACATTGGAAGGATCACTTCACATGATTGTACATATGTCTTCAGCAGGCAGGTGGTTGTCATCAGGATTTGAAGCCCTCAAGTCTCAGTGATATGCTGCCATCAATAACTTTTGTAAGTTTTTATTTCAGTCAATCCAATTTTGAGTCAGTTTATCGAGTCAATTTTTCAGTATTCAGTTTGGTTTTTAACTTTTGACTCCATGCCCAATGGATAGGCTACTTGTTCTACAGTGTTCTTAACACCTCCAAGGAGCTGTCATCCCCCAGTTGGAGCCAATGTTAGTGTCTTTTTTTGAAAACTGCCACCAGTGATTAAAAAAACTCTTTCCATATCATATTAGGGTCCCATTCTGAAATTTTTGTCATTCCATTAGGTCATCATGCAAAAATTTGGTCATTGGAGGTAGCCCTAAGTTAAAACATCTCTCTTTTCAAAATTTTATAACTTGTTGGCTCATTTCACCACGTTACTTAGTGTATATCAGTCATGATGTATCATCATCATTTCGGTATTTTCATCATTAAATTCATTCAATCAGAGTCTCCATTAGGTTTTAGGGTTTTCAAGGTCCATCAAATCACCATTTGCATGCATAAAATTCCAGCAAGTAAGAGAGTGACAATAAACACATTTTATTATGAAATTTTGACTTGTAAATGTAATTCAATTCAATATGTAATTTTATGTATATGAATATGTCATAACTTCTCATGGTTCCAAGGTATCTGCATAGTCAAGGTTCCATCAACCAATTAAGTCAAAGTTCCAAAAGTCATAAGTGTTCTAAATACACCAAAAGATCAAATTCAAAGGATCAATATCAAAAAATGATAGGTGAATTGCAATGTTTAAGTTGAGTTTGAAAAGGAAAATGTGGGTCCCATTACTATTTTTGAAATTTCATCAAGTATAAAGGGCCATAAAATACCAAGGAGACATTAATTTTCATCCTCATGCATTTATCTCTCAGCTTCCCCAAGTCAAAAATCAAAATTTCAACAAGAAAGTTGAATTTCCTTGAAGGCACTACGCTCCTACTTGAGGTGTTGTATTCCTGCTTTAGGTGTTGCGATTTTTCCTGGGAGGCGTTGCGCTCCTGCTTCATGTACTGCGCTTTTGCCATATTTCACCTACAGCCTCCAAATATTCTTTGCAAGTGGTCCAAGAATAAAATAAGGGTTTTCTCAATCAAATTCAAGTAAGTTACACTTCTCAAATCTCTCCTTTCACTTCATAATCTCAAATTTATAGTGTAAAACCTCCGCAATAATCATTTCAAGTTTTGAGCAAAGAAACCCTAGCTTTCACTCTTGAAAGCCAACATTGTTTTCCTTAGACCCTATTTTCCCTTTCCACACTTCAAAAAACACTCCATCACCTTATTTCCCATTCCCAAGCCCTATTCCCTAAACCCTAACACCCCTAAGCTGTGCTTTCCTAGGCAGCTAGATACCTCCTTGTAATAGAAATTTCCTACCATATTTACCTTAACATTTCAGCCTCCCATCACTTCCCTAAGATCCCCAACCCCTTTACACATTTCCCCAAATTTTCCCTCACTAATCCCAACCCCCTAACCCTACAATCCTGCTCCCTTTCCCTTCCCCTTCTTCCCTAGGGTTTCAAGACAAACTAAACCTAATGGAGGAGGAGAGAAAAATAATGGAGGAAAAGAGAAACACCATAGAGGAAGAGAAAAATACCTACAAAAAAGGAGGGAGAATCTTAAGGCATGAACCTAGACCTTGAGCAATACAAACCCTACTTGAAATCACACTACAAAGGAAACCCTAACTTGTCAAAAGGAGAAGGGTAAGTTGGACCTATTTATTGATACATCCATGATAGCATAAAACACCTTATTTGAAATCTCTGGAGCAATTGTGAGGAAATTTGGAGAAAAAATTGAGAAATTTGAAAAAATATTTGAAGGCACATTTTCTAGAAATTTCCTCTTTAGCAATATTTTTGCAGAACATATTGTGGCCAAACAAAGATGAATATTAAGAAACTTGAGGAGGTTTTAGTTCCTAATATATAAAATTACAAAAACCTATCTCACGTTTTACACAGGTATTACAGAATGAGATATCCATTCACATATTCACAACCTATTTTCTGCCTATGCAAAGTCTTGTTTTAGACACCTTTTTACAGAGAAGATTCTGGACAATTCGAGAAGCACCTTGGGAAACTGGAGGAGGTTGTTTTTATTAACATGCAAAAGAAAAAATGTCCCTCAATTTCTCAAAAACGTTCATATTTAGGGATATATCGCTCCATCTCTAAGGCCTAGTTGTTAAAAAAAACCCAAAAAATTGACACATTCCACTTGTAAAAAACGCAGCGCCTAGGGTGTTGCGCTATTTCTAGGAGCCTCTGAATGAAAAAATGTCACCACGTTTGGAATCATAAGGCCATATAAATAAAATTTTGACTATTGGAACATCAAATTTGGACATTATGATAGGGAGAAATGGCCAAAAACATCCAAAAAATCACCTTTCTGCCTCATTTTTCAGGTTGGTGGTGTGCTTTTGACTAGTCTTGGGATATTTCCATTTTGAGGGCCTTAACTTCCTCATTTTTAGACACTAATGGAATTTTTGGAAATCAGAGAGGAGCAAATTTCCAATGAGCTATCTTGGGCTCAATTTGGACTTCAGCAAGTCCTCCAAAAGTGACCATGAAGTTGGCGCTGCGCTTTTGCCCGCCTGATATTTTCAGAATTTTCCAGATTTCTCAGTTTGGTCATGGAATTGATGAATTTTACTGATGTAATTAATCCATGTAAATTTAATTAAGTCACTTTTAGTTAATATAGGTAGATAAATTGGATACAAATGTATTATTGGGACAAATGAATCAATTTCACTAAAGTTAGGGATGAGTTTGTTGACCTCCCTAGTCTTTGGGTTTCTAGTTAAGAATTTTATGGATCAGCTCCACAAGTCAGGGATTCGACCCCTGAGTTGGGGGAGAATCAGTTTTGGTCTATATTATTCACTTCTTTTCTCATGGAAAGGGTTGGTTGTTGTTGGATTTATCACTAAACACTATTGTAATCATATTTTTTGCAAGTAATAACATATTGAGTTGTAACTATTTTGATGGAATTCTTGTGGTAAAGTGATTTGACATTGTTTCTTCTTATGTTTTGAAAATGTATGAATGTATTTTGATTTCAAATTCATGCCATCTATGTATTTAATTGTTTCCTAAGTCAGAAAGACAAATTTCATTAATCTTATGCTCTGTTTTGGAGGAATAGTTACAGTTTGTTTCATCTTCTTCTTTGTAGAAAATAATTCATATCTATTATGCTCTTTTCTCAAACCCTAGTAGTCTAAACCACTCCATCAAGATATTATTTTGTGTTGAACTGCTTATCTACATTTCTCCCTTAGATCCTTGCAATTATGATCCTTATTTTCCCTGACCTAGTTCCTTCCTTGACCAATTTCACCATCCAACACCTCAAATATCAATCAATCAAACCCCTGTGCTACTATACTTAGCCTAATATCTCATTGATCCAGACATATTGGCTGAGATCCATTAGAGAGAGCCATATCCTGCCTAGTAGGGCTAGCTACTTGGCGAAATATTGGTGTGTGGTTACCTTTTTTGGTCTCTTCTCAACCTCAGAGATCCAGTGGAGTGATAACACCTTGGCGATCTAGGGAACGAGGTGACAGATCTTCCTTGGGAAAGAACGACAAGGATCAGAATTGATTATTGATGGTGAACAATGGTCAGACACAAAGAAGGTTGTGTATCTTTCACCTAATGACTCTAGTATCGAAGAATTCAAAGGTTCAAAATTTTCATGGCGACTCCACTTTTCAAGAACTGGTAGTTTGAAGAAATTCTTGGTGACTTCAATTTTTTCAAAATGGATTCAATTACTCAAAGGTATGGTCCTATGAATCGATCTCATGTTCCTAGTTTTCTGAACTGTATTACTTGTATAGATTGGAAATAGGGACTATCAAAGTTTAATGGTCATGAAAGTGAAGATGCTAGTTTGCATTTGGTAAAATTTCATTCTCATATTCACAGACTAAAGATTAAGTTTCTTGAACATTATATGATGAAGATGTTTATGGCTACCATGGAGGAAAAATCAAGATCATGGTATGAGAGTCTACCATCTACTACTTTATATTCTCTAAAGGATTTTCATTCAGTTTTATTTCAACATTATCAAAGCTCTAATTCTTTCTTGTCGATGATTGATATTTTTTGTGAGATATTTGATAATTTCATTGAGTTTCTTGAAAATTTTTATGGGAATGAAGAGTGTCTAAATGATGAGATCATAGAAGCCCTATATGATTTTTCCTCCCAACAAGAATCAATAGCTTCCTCCTTGGATGAAAAATATCGGGACCAAGAAAGAGAAATGAATATTCCTAATCTTGAAAATGAAAATCATCAAGCCAATGTTGACTTCTATAAAATTCAAGTTTCTCCTCTGTCTGAAGATGAAATAGATCAGCTACTGAAAATTCATGTTACAGCCCAAGCTAATGCAGGTTTGCAGTGTTCACATAGTCAAGAATTTGTTAGTGAAACTTCTTCCATTATTGAAAATGAAAATATGAGTTTAAATGATGACAATCATGAAACCGATGAAACTATACAGGAAGTTGTTGTGAGTAAGCCAATTTGTGATGATTTTTTCCTGCAAGGAGATCAGCTAACAGAGATTTTTGTATTTCATGAAGAGGATAGGGTTATCATGCTTGATAATCTTGAAGAATTTTTTCTATTCAAGGGTGATTTAGACTATGGATTGGAGGAGCATGAGCCTAAGATATACAACGTGCAATAGATAGAGTCAGAGTTTCCGATGCTTCAGGAATTTACAACAAACACTCAAATAGCAGAAAGTCATACTTCCCTATGCCTTCCTATGGATCAAAAACCAAGTGTTCTTTCAGATCGGAATGAAGAGTGTGCTTGTGCTTTCACTGGATCTCAAGACAAGGTAACATCCCATATTTTTGAAGATCCCTATATTGATTTTATACAGTCAACATGGGAGATGAATTTTCTTATATTTATAGATCATGAGCACTTTTTTAGCGGAAACTCGGAGTTGCCTATCTTTTGTTGTTTCTGCCTGCTCAAGGAAAGTGAGATCATAATTCAAGCAAGTACCCATCTGTTGGATTGGTTACACTGGAAGGATCACTTCACATGATTGCACATATGTCTTCAGCATGCAAGTTGTTTTCATTAGGATTTGAAGCACTATATTCTCGGTGATATGTTGCCATAAATAAATTTTGTAAGTTTTTATTTCAGTCAGTCCAGTTTTGAGTCAGTTTATCGAGTCAAGTTTCCAGTATTCAGCTGCGTTGCACTTTTTCTAGGAGCCTCAAAATGACAAATGGTCACCACCATTAGATTCAAAAGGGTCTCTAAATAAATTTTGACTATTGGCGCATCAAATTTGGACATTCTGACAGGGAGAAATGACCAAAAACATCCAAAAACTCACCTTTCTGCCTCATTTTTCAAGTTGGCATTGCGCTTTTGACAAGTCTTGGTATATTTCAGTTTTTAGGGCCTTAACTTCATCGTTTTCAGCTCTTAAAGGAATTTTTGTAAACTAGACAGGAGCCTATTTCCAATGAGCTATATTGGGCTCAATTTGGACTTCAAAAAGTCCTCCAAAAGTGACCTTGAATTTGGTGATGTGCTTTTGTCAAGGGCACCGTGCTTTTCCCAATGGCACTGCACTTTTTTCAGTTGCCTGATATTTTTAGATTTTTCCAGATTTCTCAGTTTGGTCATGCAATTTATGAATTTTACTGATGTAATTTAGCCATGTAAATGTAATTAAGTCACTTTTAGTTACTAGAGGTATCTATTCATTGGATAAAAATGTATTTTTGGGACAAATGAATCAGTTTCACCAAAGTTAGGGATGAGTTTGTTGACCTCCCTAGTCTTTGGGTTTCGAGTTGAGAATTTGTGGATCAGCTCCACAAGTCAGGGATTCGACCCATGAGCTCAGAGAATCAGTTTTGGTCTATATTATTCACTTCTTTTCTCATGGAAAGGGTTGGATGTTGTTGGATTGATCACTGAACATTATTGTAATAAAATTTTTGGCAAGTAATAACGAACTGAGTTGCAGCTATTTTGATGGAATTATTGTGGTAAAGTGATTTGACATTGTTTCTTCTTATTTTTTGAAAATGTGTGAATATATTGTGATTTAATATTCATGACATATCTATATGTAATTGTTTCCTAAGTCAGAAATACATAATTCATTAAGCTTATGCTTTGTTTTGGAGGAATAGTTACAGTTTGTTTCATCTTCTTCTTTGTAGAAAAAAATTCATATATCTTTTTCTCTTTTCTCAAACCCTAGAAGTATAAACCACTCTTGTTGGAAATATGATGCATTATGTTGTCCTTGATGGAAACCTTCTTGATGAAGTTGTCCTTGATGGAAACCTACTTGATGAGTTTCCTTTTGATAAGCAAACTATTTGTTAAAGATGAAAAAATGATGTTTCTACAGGTCAGTTCAGATGTGACAGAGAAAGGAATTCCAATAAGTGCCAGAGAAATGAAACAGGAAACATTTTTCAATGTATACACAGGTTTGATGAAGACAACCCTCGTATGGAGGCAATGTATACGCTACTTGGTATACAGACAACCCATGTATACATCCAGAATTAGTATATACACAGTTTTAATGAAGAGAAGTTGTGTATACACACGGGTACGAAGAGAATAAGTTTTGGTCCATCTTATTCACTTCTTTTATCATGGAAAGGGTTGGATGTTGTTGGATTGATCACTGAACACTATTGTAATCATATTTTTTGCAAGTAATAACATACTGAGTTGCAGCTATTTTGATGGAATTCTTGTGGTAAAGTGATTTGAAATTTTTTCTTCTTATGTTTTGAAAATGTATGAATGTATTGTGATTTCATATTCATGCCATCTCTGTATGTAATTGTTTCCTACGTCAGAAAGTCAAAATTCATTAAGCTGCTCTGTTTTGGAGGAATAGTTACAATTTGTTTCATCTTCTTCTTAGTAGAAAAGAATTCATATCTATTATGCTCTTTTCTCAAACCCTAGTAGTCTAAACCACTCCATTAAGATATCCTTTTGTGTTGAACTTCTTACCTATCTTTCTCCATCAGATCCCTACAATTATGATCCTTGTTTTCCCTGACATAGTTCCTTCCTTCACCAATTTCACCATCCAACACCTCAAAAATAAATCAATCAAACCACTATGCTACTATACCTAGCCTAATATCTCATTGATCCAGTCATATTGGCTGAGATCCATTGGAGAGAGCCCTCTCGTCCCTAGTAGCGCTAGCTACTTGGCGAAAGATTGGTTTGTGGTTACCTTTGTTGGTCTCTTCTCAGTCTCGGATATCTGGTGGAGTGATAACACCTTGGCGACCATACTGGGGAACGCGGTGATAGATATTCCTTGGGAAAGAATGAAAAGGATTAGATCTGATTTTTGATGGTGAACAACAGTCATACACAAACAAGGTTGTGCATATTTCACCTGGCGACTCCAATGTCAAAGAATTCAAAGGTTCAAAATTTTCACGGCGACTCCACTTTTCAAGAGCTGGAAGTTTGAAGAAATTATTGGTGACTTCAATATTGTTAAAATGGATTCAATTGCTCGAAGGTATGCTCCTATGAATCGAGCTCATATTCCTGGTTTTCTGAACCATATTCCTTGTATAGATTGGAAATCATAACTCTCAAAGTTTAAGGGTCAGGACAGTGAAGATGCTAGTTTGCATTTGGTCAAATTTCATTCTCATATTCACAGACTAAATATTGAGTTTCCTGAAGATTGTCTAATGAAGATGTTTATGGTTACCATAGAGGAAAAATCAATATCATGGTATGAGAGTCTACCATCTGCTACTTTATATTCTCTAAAGGACTTTCATTAAGTTTTATTTCAACATTATCTAAGCTCTAATTATTTCTTGTCGATGATTGATAGTTGTTGTGATATATATGATAATTTCGTTGAGTTTCTTGAAAATTTGTATGGGAATGATGAGTGTCTAAATGATGAGATCATAGAAGCCCTATATGATTTTTCCTCCCAGCAAGAATCAATAACTTCCTCGGATGAAAAATACCAAGACCAAGAAAGAGAAATGAATATTCTTGATCTTGAAAATGAAAATCATCAAGCTAATCTTAACTGTTATAAAGCTCAAGTTTCTCCTCTGTCTAAAGATGAAATAGATCAGCTACTGAAAATTCATGTTACAACCCAAACTAATGCAGGTTTTCAGTGTTGACATAGTCAAGAATGTGTTAGTGAAACTTCTTCCGTTATTGAAAATGAAAATATGAGTTTAAATGATTACAATCATGAAACTGATGAAACTATACAGGAAGCTGTTGTGAGTAAGCCAATTTGTGATGATTTTTTCCTGCAAGGAGATCAACTAATAGAGACTGTTGTCTTTCATGAAGAGGATAGGGTTATCATGTTTGATAATATTGAAGGATTTTTTCTATTCAAGGATGATTTAGACTATGAATTGGAGGAGTATGAGCCTAAGATAGACAACATGCAAGATATGGAGTCAAATTTAACCATGCTTGAGGAATTTACAGCCAACACTCAGATAACAGAAAGTTATGCTTCCCTATGCCTTCCTATGGATCAACAACCAAATGTTCTTTCAGATCAGAATGAAGAGTGTGCTTGTGTTTTTACTGGATCTCAAGACAAGGCAACATTTCATACTTTTGAAGATCCTTATATTGATTTGCTAAAGTAAACATGGGAGATGAATTTTCTTGTATTTCTGGATCATATGCACATTTTCAGTGGAAACTCGAAGTTGTCTATCTTTTGTTGTTTTTTCCTGTTCAAGGAAAGTGAGATCATAATTCAAGTAAGTATCCATCTGTTGGATTGGTTACACTAGAAGGATCACTTCACATGATTGCACATATGTCTTCAACAAGCAGGTGGTTTTCATCAGGATTTTAAGCCCTAAAGTCTCGGTGATATGCTGCCATAAGTAACTTTTGTAAGTTTTTATTTCAGTCAGTCCAGTTTTGAGTTAGTTTATCAAGTCAAGTTTTCAATATTCAACTAGTCCAATTTTGAGTCAGTTTATTGAGTCAAGTTTTCAGTATTCAGTTTGGTTTTTAACTTTTGACTCCATGCCCAATGGATAGGCTACTTGTACTACGGTGTTCTTAACACCTCCAAGGAGTTTTCATGCCCCAGCTGGAGCCAATGTTAGTGTCAATTTTTGCATCCTGCCACCAGTGATCAAAAAATATCTTTTCATATCATAGTAGTGTCCCATTCTAAAATTTGTGTTATTCCATTAGGTCATCATCCAAAAATTTGGTCATTGGAGGTAGCCCAAGGTCAAACCTCACTCTTTTCAAAATGTTATAACTTGCTGGCTCATTTCACCACTTTGCTGAGTGTACATTAGTCATGAGCTATCATCATCATTTCAGTCTTTTCATCATGAACTTCATTCAGTCAAAGTCTCCATTAGGTCTTAGGGTTTTCAAGGTCCATCAAATCACCATTTTCATGCATTAAAGTCCAACAAGTAAAAGAGTGACAATAAACACATTTTATTACGAAAGTTTGATTTTTAAATGTAATTTCAATTCAATATGTAATTTTATGTTTCTGAATATGTAATAAGTTATCATGGTTCCAAGGTAGCTGCATACTCAAGGTTCCATCAGCCAAGTAAGTCGTAGTTCCAAAAGTTATAAGTGTTCCAAATCCACCAAAAGATCAAATTCAAAGGATCAAGATAAAGAATTGAAAGGTGAATTGCAATATTTAAATTGAGTTTGAAAAGGAAAATGTGGGTCCCATGCCTATTTTTGAAATTTCATCAAGTATAAAGGGTCATCAAAGACAAAGGAGACACTCATTTGCATCCTAATGCATTGAGCTCTCAGCTTCCCCAAGTCAAAAATCAAATTTCAACGAGAAAGTTGAATTTCCTTGAAGGAGTTGTGCTCTTGCTTGAGGCACTGCCCTTTTGACCGAGAGGCACTCCGCTCTTGCTTCAGGTGCTACACTTTTTCTTGGGATTTGCTACGCTTTTTCCATATTTCACCTAAAACCTCCAAATATTATTTACAAGTGGTCCAAGCATAAAATTAGGGTTTTCTCAATCAAGTGCAAGTAAGTTACACTTCTAAAAGCCTTCCTTTCACTTCATAATTTCAAATTTATGGTGTAAACCCTCCTCACTCATTATTTCAAGTTTTACTCAAAGAAACCATAGGTTTCACTCTTGCAAGCCAACATTGTTTTCCCTAGACCCTATTTTCCCTTTACACACTTTCAAAAACACTCCCCCTACCCCTACAACACCTTATTTTCCATTCCTAAGCCATATTCCCTAAACCCTAACACCCCTAAGTCGTGCTTTCCTAGGCAGCTAGATACCTCCCTGTAATAGAAATTTCCTACACTATTTCTCGTAACATTTCAGCCTCCCATCACTTCCCTAAGCTACTGAACCCCTTTACACATTTCCCCAAAATTTCCCTCACTCATCCCAACCCCCTAACCCTACAATCCTACTCCCTTTCCCTTCCCCTTATTCCATAGGGTTTCAAGAGAAACTGAACATAGTGGAGGAAAAGAGAAACATACCTACAATAAATGATGGATAATCTTAAGGCATGGACCTAGACCTTGAGCAGTACAAACCCTTCTTGAAATCACACTACAAAGGAAACCCTAATTTGTCAAAAGGAGAAGGGTAAGTTAGACCTACTTGTTGATACATCGATGATAACATAACACACCTTATTTGGCATCTCTGGAGCAATTGTGAGGAAATTTGGAGAAAAATTTGAGAAATTTGAAAAAAAATTTGAAGGCACATTTTCCAGAAATGTCCTGTTTAGTCATATTTTTGCGGAACATATTATGGAAAAAAAAAGAATAATTTTGAGAAACTGGAGGATTTTTTTGTTCCTAAGATATCAAAGTACAAAAACCTATCTCACTTTGTCCATAGATATTACAGAATGAGAGATCCATTCACATATTCATAGCCTATTTTTCTACCTATGCAAAGTCCTGTTTTAGACACCTTTTTGCAAAGAATATTGTGGACAATCTGAGAAGCATCTTGGGAAACTGAAGGACATTTTTGTTCCTAACATGCCAAATAAAAAAAAAAACTCTCTCATTTGTGCAAAAAATTTCATGGTTAGGGAGATATTCTCCATCTCTAAGGCCTAGCTTTGTAAAAAAAACACTGAAATTTGACATAGTCCACTTGTCAAAAACGCAGTGCCCTAGTTCTAGGAGCCTCAAAATGAGAAATGGTCACCACCATTAGATTCAAAAGGCCCTATAAATAAATTTTTGACTATTGGCACATCAAATTTAGACATTATGACAGGGAGAAATGACCAAAAACATCCAAAAAACCACCTTTTTGCCTCATTTTTAAGGTTGGTGTTGCGCTTTTGACCAGTCTTGGTAGATTTCAATTTTGAGGCCTTAACTTCATCGTTTTCAGCTCTTAAGGGCATTTTTGTAAACTTGAGAGGAGCCTATTTCCAATGATCTATATTAGGCTCAATTTGGACTTCATAAAGTCCTCCAAAAGTTACCTTGAAGTTGGCGATGCACTTTTGTCAAGGGCGTTGCGCTTTTCCCAATGGCGCTGCACCTTTGCCAGTTGCCTGATATTTTTAGATTTTTCCAGATTTCTCATTTTGGTCATGGAATTTATGAATTTTACTGATGTAATTAATCCATGTAAATGTAATTAAGTCACTTTTAGTTACTAGAGGTATATATACATTGGATAAAAATGGATTTTTAGGACAAATGAATCAGTTTCACCAAAGTTAGGGATGAGTTTGTTGACCTCCTTAGTATTTGGGTTTCCAGTTGAGAATTTTCTGGATCAGCTCTACAAGTCATGGATTCGACCCCTAAGCTCAGAGAATCAGTTTTGGTCTATATTATTCACTTCTTTTCTCATGGAAAGGGTTAGATGTTGTTGGATTGATCACTGAACATTATTGTAATCAAATTTTTGGCAAGTAATAACAGACTAAGTCGCAGTTATTTTGATGGAATTATTGTGGTAAAGTGATTTGACATTGTTTCTTCTTATGTTTTGAAAATTTGTGAATGTATTGTGATTTCATATTCATGCCATCTTTATATGTAATTGGTTCCTAAGTCAGAAATACATAATTCATTATGGCTTATGCTTTGTTTTGGAGGAATAGTTACAATTTGTTTCATATTCTTCTTTGTAGAAAATAATTCATATATCTTATGCTCTTTTCTCAAACCCTAGCAGTCTAAACCACTCTTGTTGGAAATATGATGCAATATGTTGTCCTTTATGACAACCTTCTTGATGAAGCTGTCATTAATGGAAACCTACTTGATGAGTTGCCTTTTGATAAGCAACCTATTTGTTAAAGATTAAAAAATGATGTTTCTACAGGTCAGTTCAGATGTGACAAAGAAAGGAATTCCAGTAAGTGCAAGAGAAATGAAACAGGAAGTATTTCTCAATGTATACGTAGGTTTGATGAAACCAAGCCATGTATGGAGGAAACGTATAAGCTATTTGGTATACAAGCCACTTGCATATACATCTAGAATTAGTATATACACAATTTTTATGAAGAGAAGTTGTGTATACACACATGTATGAAGAATCAAAGCCGCTTATGCATTTTGCGCTCTAAATTTATGACACCAAGGGGCATTACCATGGTATTATCCCACAGTCTTAAGCGTTGTGTCATCTATTTGATCCCACCCAATAATACTATCAGCAGTTGTGTGGTTTTGAATCATGGTATTGGTAAAGGCTAAATCTATATAAGGAGAAGAAGATCATAGTGCATGGTGTGCATGTGTAAGGGTTGTTACTGAATTCTTCTCTTTGAAGTATATCTGCATGGGATGAACTTTGTTTTATTGGTAGATCTGAATCTATGATGCACCCTTGGATACAATGATGGATCAGGATCTCTAGACCTGAAATGAATATGTAATTGCATGATCTAATTATGAGATGTTTGGATCGGTGACTTGGCGCATGTTTGCTGAAATGAAGTGAAGAAATCTGAGTAAGTTTATAGATCTAAATCTTTCTACAGTAATAACATTTACAAATCTATATGCTAGCTCGTTATAGTGAAAGCACGTATACATGCGGCTTTGTCTCTGATAAAGCACATATAGAGATCAGGGTTTTCTGAAGCTTGCTGAAGAGGTTATCTGTTTAATGCTGTTGTATTTCTACTGTATTTTTGTTGCCTTTCGATGAAGTCTTCATGTAGATTTGCATTTTTTGAATAATGTATATGCTTCTAAGTTGAATATGTACAAATCTTATCAATGCGTGAAAAAAATTGCTTAATGATGACTGACTAGTTGAGGGTTCTGCACTACTGAAAAAATATTTGACTGAAAGCCTCAGATCTGGTTCTGAGACTGATCATAGACTGTAAATTCAGTATTCTTCGATCTATATGCAGGTTGGTGTAAAGGAAAGCGCGTATACACGTGGGTTCATTAAATTGTAGTAGTGTATGCATTTTAAGATAATGAATGATCATGGTTGAGATTGGTTCTGCATGTTGATTCTGAAATCTGCGGTTATTACTGTGTTCTGGTTACAGTCATCTCACTATTATGATTGAAGTTTGGGTGAAGTTTATTAGTGTTGATCTTTATGTTAAGTTGTGTTGAATTTGTTGGATCTAGTGTGAAAATTGATGAAACGTAGTCTGTAGTGGTTCTGAGGGTTGAAGCCTTCAGTATGGAAGTAGAAGCTTCCTGCCACTAGAAGCTAGTTTTCTTATCAGGGGGTTGAAGCTCCCTTCCAGAAGTAGATGGTAAACGATATCAAGGGGTTGGATCTCCCTTCCAGTAGTAGATGGAGAACGAGAGAAGGTTGCAGCCTTCTGCAAGTAGATGCCTATATTGTACTGAGTCTACATCAATACAATATTGTAAGAAGTTTTCATATAATAAATATTGAAGATAGAGATGCCAACATCGGTGGTTTTCTCCCGAATTGGGTTTCCACCTTAAAATCCTGGTGTTCATGTGTATTGCTTATCTGTGATGATTTATTCTGTTCTTACTGCACATGCTTCCTGCTTACTAAAAATTCGATGAATTAATGATGCATTGATCTAAGTCAATAATTATTTGCATAATGATATCTCTGGACATACGCAAGTTTGTTTAAAGACAGTCGTGTGTATACGCTAGTCAGGTTCATTAAATTCGTGTATAGAAATCAGTTTAAAAAAAAATTAAAAGTTTACAGTGAGTTATAAATATTGATTCACCCCCCCCCCCCCCCTCTCAGTATTTTTCCCAACAAATGGTATTAGAGAAGGTCCTTTTGAAGAAGCTTAATCGCTACAAGGAAGATCATCTAAGATGAGAAATCAAGATGGGACATCATCTATCAGGCCTCCTCTCTTTAACGGAAACAATTTAATCTTCTGGAAGACAAGGAAAAGATCCTATCTTCAGTCCCTTGGAGCATATGTATGGGCTATAGTTGAAGGAGGTTATCAATATCCATCTTCAGTTCCAACAGATCTAGCCGCAAGAAAGAACTATGAAACCAATGCAAAGGCAGTCAATGCATTATTGGGAATTTTGACTGAATCAGAATTTGTCAAAGTCATGCAGTTGAATACAACAAAGGAGATATGGGACAAAAAAATTCTGAGCTATGAAGGTGATGCCAAGGTAAAAAGTGCTAAACTCCAAAATCTCATAATTCAATATGAAAAAATCAGAATGCACAATGAGGAAAGCATTGCTACTTCCTTTTTACGTCTAGATGATATTGTAAATCGTATGAGAAATCTGGGTGAAACCATAACTGACACTACTCTAGTAGAAAAGGTTTTAAGATATCTAACTCCCAAATTTGAGTCAAAAGTGTCTGCTATTGAAGAGAAGCAAGATCTACAAAATTTTACTATTGTTCAACTTCATGGGATTATGTATACATCTGAAATGAGGAAAGGAGGTCCATCTGACGTCAAAGAAGTTGTCTTTAGAGTTGCTTCAAAAGGAAAGGAAGTAGAAGAACAAGAAGGATCACGCTACGTTTCAAAAGAAGATGAGATAAATTTTGTAGAGAAGCTACAACTTGGCACTGGAAGGTTCAGAGGTAAGCTTCCTTTTAAATTTTTTTCTTGTGGAAGAGTTGGTCATTACGCTGCTAAATGTCCCCATAAAGATAACTATGAAAAGGGAAAGGAAGTGGCAAAAGGAAATAAGAAACGGTTTATCAATAGAAAAATCTATTCTACTCATGACGATTGTGATGGTCTATCAAATAGTGAAGAAGGAGAATCTAATTAAGATATTAGACTACTCATGGCTTTCAAAAAATACTCTAGTGAGGCTAAAGATACTTTTATGGATGCATTAGAAGAAAATTATTTTCTTGAAGAAATAAATCATCTCAAAATATGTTTGGAAGAAAAAAAAATTGCCATAGATACTCTAAATAATCAGCTTATAGAAAAGGAGAAGCATAATGAGAAATTAGAATGTGAAATAGTAAGTCTAAGAAATGAAATTGAGAAAGTGATAACTTTAAATCTTATATTTTCTAAAGGATTTGAAACCTTAGATGAAATTATCAAGGTACAATGCTCTCCTCTTATAAAGACATGTCTTGGATATATCGGAGAATCCTCTCAGTCTTCAGCACCAAGCTATCTAAATGCAGCTAAATCCAACCAACAACATTTTTTCACTCAACAAAAGAACAAAGAGATCACCCAGGTAAAGCATGACCACTTCAATTCAAGGAAGAACAATAACAGAAATATCAATCAGCAGGTAAACATAAATAAAAGGTTTCATGATCAAAGAAATTTCTTCTTTAATGGACATTGTTTCTCATGTCATAATTTTGGTCATAAAGCTGCTCAATGTGTTTCATACAAAACCATCATGACCAGAGAAGAAATAAAGCAAAGAAATGAGACTGGAATAAAGAAGAATACTTATAACAACTTTTCTCCTCTTCAAAATGAAATTGAATGTTCTTATTGCAATAAATTTGGACACGAAGAATCTGAATGTAGGATTAAACTTCAGCCAAAAGTGCATATACCTTCAAATACCAAGGTATGGAGAAATAAGGAATTACAGGTTGAAAATTGCGGCATATATTTATTTGAAGAAAGGGAAGAAAATCAATGGTAAATTGATAGCGGATGCTAAAAACACATGACAGGTGATAAAAATAAACTCCTTTCATACAGTGCTCTAGAGAAGGAAAATAATGTTACCTTTGGAAATTACTCTCTTGCTGTCATTAAAGGAAAGGTTATGTTTTTCTAAAAGAAAAGGTGAAAGCTAACAATGTTATGTATGTGGATGGATTAGAGCATAGCCTGTTAATTGTGAGTCAAATGTGTGATCAAGGAAATGAAATTGTCTTTAGTTCAAAGTAATGTGTAGTATGTGAACTTGAAACGGGAAAAATGGTAATAAAAGGAACTAGAACACCAAGAAAACCGTATGTATTGAAAGGTGGCCAAGGGCAATGCTACTTAGGTAAATCTTCAGAAAATTGGCTATGGCACAAAATATTGGGACATTTGATCTTCTCTCCAATAAGCAAATCTAGAAAACTCAAAGTTGTTCGTGATCTTCCCATCATCACTCTGCCTTAAAGTACCATATGCAAATCATGCCAATTCAGTAAGCAAACTAGGGTGCAATTCAATGCTAAAGAAGGATCAGCAAGTAAGCCTCTTGAACTTATACATATTGATCTATGTGGTCCTGCAAGGAAAAATTTACCTCGTGGAGAACAATATTATATTTTATTTATTGATGACTTCTCTAGAATGTGTTGGATCAGTTTACTGAAAAATAAAGATGAAGCATTTAAAAAATTTAAGATCTTCAAAGCTTTGGTTGAAAATGAATTAGATATAAAAATCAAATTTCATAGATCTAAACGAGGAGGAGAATATATATCAGATGAATTCTTTGATTTCTGTGAACATCATTGCATAAAAAGACATTTTTCTATAGCTGGAACCCCACAACAAAATGGCGTGGCAGAAATGATGAATAGAACAGTTCAACAGATGGCTCGTTATATTCTTGATGAATTTGGAACTCCCAATACCTTTTGGGGAGAAGAAACACATACTGCAGTAAATATTCTAACAAGGCCGACGTTCATGTGAATAGTGATAAAAATCCTTATGAGCTCTAATATGGAAATCTTCCCACTGTAAATAATTTTAGATTTTTCAGAAGAAAATGTTTTATCAAGAAAAATGATGAAAAACTTGGTAATTTTGAACCTAGAGCATATGAAGGAATATTTCTTGGTTACTCTTCTAGAAGTAAAGCATATAAATGTTACAATAAAAGAATTCGAAAGATTGTTGAATGTATTGATGTTGTAATTGATGAGTCTCTCATAGCTCCTAAAAGGGAAATAACAACAACAAATGAAGATGATGATGATGTATATTTTCCTTCACCAAATAGCAACAATATAGAAGGAGAACCCAATGAAGCACCAGAAGAAGATTTATCTGAAAAGGCTCCATCCAGGTATGTTCAAAAGAATCATCCATAATCTCAAATTCTGGGAGAAAAGGGATCAAGTTTCCAAACAAGAATAACTCTTGTAGGATCCCCTAGCTATCTGGGATTCTTATCCACTATTGAACCACAAAATGTAAATCAAGCTAGTAAAATGAATGTTGGATTCAAGCCATGAATGAAGAAATTGATCATATTGAAAAGAATCATACTTGGGAATTGGTTCCAAGCCCTCATGATAAAAATGTTATTGGAACAAAATGGATATTCAAAAACAAGTTAAATGAAAATGGAGATGTTATTAGTAACAAAGTTAGACTTGTTTGTAAAGGGTATGCTCAACAAGAAGGTATAGAATTTAAAGACACATTTTCTCCTGTAACTAGACTTGAAGCCATAAGAATGTTTCTTGCTTTTTCAAGTTTTCAACAATTCAAAGTTTATGAAATGGATGTAAAATCTATTTTTCTCAGTGGTGATCTAGAACATAAGTTTATATAGAACAATCAGAAGGATTCATTTTCGGAAATTATGAAAAACTTGTTTGCAAACTTAAAAAGGCTTTATATGGTCTCAAACAGGCTCCTCGAGCATGGTACTATCGTCTTGACAAATATCTTCAACAACAAGGTTTTACAAAGGGATTTGTTGACAGTCACTTATACACAAAAATTGAGAAGGATAAACTATTGGTTATTGTTGTGTATGTTGATGACATCATTTTTGGAAGTAATGAAGAGTCCATGAGTCAGAAATTTGCTTCTGTTATGCAGCAAGAATTTGAAATGTATTTACTTGGGGAACTAACATATTTTCTTGGCTTACAAGTGCAACAAGCAATAGATGGCATATTTCTATCACAAGCAAAATATCTCAAGGAAATTCTAAAGAAGTGTAGGATGGAAGACTAAAAACCTATGAGTACTCCAATGGTAACTGGATGTAACCTCAGTTTTGATGATGATTTTCCCATGGTGAATCAACCAGAGTATAGATCCATGATTGGAAGTCTTCTTTTTCTAACCGATACAAGACCAGACATTATGCATGCAGTTGGGATTATTGGAAGATTCCAAGCTAATCCAAAAGAGTCTCACCTTCAGGCTGTAAAAATAATATTCAAATATCTACAAGGGACTCAAGACTTTGGTCTATGGTATCCAAAGAATGTTAATCTCACTCTTCATGCTTACACAGATTCGGATTGGGCTGGAAATGTTGATGATCGAAAAAGCACTAGTGGTGGTGCATTCTATATGGGGCCCCGATTAATATCTTGGTTCAGCAAGAAAAAAATTTCTATTGCATTTACAGCGGAAGCATAATATGTGGATACCACATTATGTTTCACACAAATTATTTGGATGATGCAGATATTACAAGATATTGAAATCAAATGTTCACCTCCCATCTCCATTTTATGTGATAATACAAGTGAAATTAGTATCTCGAAAAATCATGTTATGCATTCCAAGACGAAGCACATTCCTATCAAGTATCACTTCCTACATGAACAAGTGCTTGAACAAAAGGTTAAATTGGAGTATGTTCGCTCCAAAGAACAAGTTGCATATATTTTTACTAAACCTCTTCCCAGGGAAGCATTCAAATATCTTAGACAGAAGCTGGGAGTTGTCTCTGCCTCTCTTATCAAATATGCATTAATTTTAGAAGATTAAATTTGGTACGCTGGTTTCATAAAGGCGAATTACATATATGCGCGAGTTTTTGTGCATAAAACCGCGTATGGTTTTTTCTAACAGATGTTCTCTGGGTTAGCTTTCAGAACAATGTGTGGTGTTGTTGGGTAATCTCTATTGTTGTTCAAGTATTCATCTTACTATATCTTTCTTTGATATTTATCTCATTGATGAATATTCTTTGATGAATTGGTTGTTGAAGGTGTCCATGATGCACAAGTTTAGGGGGAGAATCTACCTTGTGGAAAAGGATGCATTGTTGGCATTTTGATTGGTTGTTGTGTTATGATCTCCTGTTTGAGATTTTTTTGGTTTTGGTTATAAAGAGTCATATCTGTAATTTGATGAAAAGGTCATGTTGAGACCTATGATGTTAAATTGTTATATTCAGTCATGAAAGAACTTGTTCAAATTTGTAAACCCACTTGGTTGGGTAGTTGACTCAAAATTTGTAAACCCACTTGATTGGCTAGTTGGGTCAAATATGTAATTCCATTTGGTTGGAGAACTAATGTAAGTATGAGTCTTTGGTGATAGAAAAGGTCATACTCGGTTGATTTATAGAGTCATATACTTCATTGAAAAATCTATCTAAAATTTCAACATGAATTCAAGGGGAGCATGTTCAATTCAATGCAGTTCAGGTCTACAAAACTCTTCTTTTTACAAGGGAAGATAAACCTTGATTTGGTATTGATCTGCACTTTGCCCTTGATTTCAAAGGGGGAGAGTATCTTGGTGTTTGAATAAAAATGTAAAAATTAATGTATATATATGTTGTGGTTATCAAACACCATCATGGTTGCCATCAAGTCCAAAGGGGGAGATTGTTGGAAATATGTTGTCCTTGATGGCAACCTAGTTGATGAAGTTTTCCTTGATGGAAACTTACTTGATGAGTTGCATTTTGATAAGCAACCTATTTGTTAAAGATGAAAAAATGACGTTTATACAAGTCAGTTCAGATGTGACAGAGAAAGGAATTCCAGTAAGTGCCAAAGAAATGAAACAGGAAATATTTCTCAATGTATATGCAGGTTTGATGAAGGAAACCCACGTATGGAGGCAATGTATATGCTACTTGGTATATAGGCAACCCGCGTATACATCCAGAATTAGTATATATGTAGTTTTTATGAAGAGAAGTTGTGTATACATGCGGATACGAAGAATCAAAGTCGTGTATGCCTTTTGCGCTCTAAATTTATGATACCAAGGGGCATTACCATGGTATTAGCCCAAAATATTGAGCGTTGTGTCATCTATATTATCCCATCCAAGAATACCATCAGCAGTTGTGTGGTTTTGACACATGGTATTGGTAGAGGCTAAATTTACATAAGGAGAAGAAGATCATAATGCATGGTGTGCATGTGCAATGGTTGTTACTGAATACTTCTCTCTGAACTATATCTGCATCGGATGAACTATGTTTTATTGGTAGATCTGAATGTATGATGCACCCTTGGATACAATGATGGATTAGGATCTCTAGACTTGAAATGACTATGTACTTGCATGATCTAATTATGACATGTCTGGATCAGTGACCTGGCGCACGTTTGCTAAAATGAAGTAAAGAAATATGGGTAAGTTTATAGATCTGAATCTTTCCGCAATAATAACATTTATAGATCTATGCGCTAGTTCGTCACAGGGAAAGTGCGTATACACGTGGTTTTGTCTATGATAAAGCGTGTATGGAGATCATGGTTTTCTGAAGCTTGTTGAAGAGGTTATATATTTAATGCTGCTGTATTTTTGTTGTATGTCGATGAAGTCTTCATGTAGATCTGGGTTGTTTTAATACTATATATGGTGCTAAGTTGAATATGTACAAATCTTATCAATGCGTGAACAAATTTGTTTAGTGATGACTGACTGATTGAGGGTTCTGCACTACTGAAAATATATCTGACTGAAAGCCTCAGATCTGGTTCTGAGACTGATCATATAGTGTAAATTCAGTATTCTCAGATCTATACACAGGTTGGTATGAAGGAAAGTGCGTATACATGCGGGTTCAGTAAAGTGAAGTAGTGTATGCATTTTAAGATAATCAATGATTAGGGTTGAGATTGGTTCTGCACGCTGATTCTGAAATCTGGGGTTATTACTGTGTTTTGGTTACAGTGATCTCACTGCTCTGATTGAAGTTTGGGTGAAGTTTATTAGTGTTGATATTTATGTTGAGTTGTGTTGAAGCTATGGGATCCAGTGTGAAAATTTATGAAACGTGGTTTGCAGTAGTTATGAGGGTTGAAGCCTTTAGTATGGAAGTAGAAACTTCCTGCCAGTAGAATCTGGTGTTCTGATTACGGGGTTGAAGCTCCCTTCCAGTAGTGGTTGGTAAACGAGATCAGGGGGTTGGAGATCCCTTCCAGTAGTAGCTGGAGAGCGAGAGAAGGTTGTAGCCTTCTGCAGGTAGATGCCTGCGTACTGATATGAGTCTACATCAATACAATATTGTAAGAAGTTTTCATATAATAAATATTGAAGACAAAGATGACAACAACGGTGGTTTTCTCCTGAATTGGGTTTCCACCTGAAAATACTGGTGTTCATGTGTATTTCTTATGTGTGATGATTTATTATGTTCATACTGCACATGCTTCCTGCTTAATAAACATATGATGAATGAATGATGTACTGATCTAAGTCACGAATTATCTGCATAACAATATCTCTGGACATACACAAGTTTGTTTAAATATAGTCGCATGTATATGCTAGTTGGGCTCATTAAATTCGCATAAAGAATTCAGTAAAAAAAAGGTAAAATTTTATAGTGAGTTATAAAGACTGATTCCCCCCCCCCCACTAGTATTTTTCCCAACAAATCCATCAAGATATCCTTTAGCGTTGAACTGCTTACCTACCTTGATCCATCAGATCCCTACAATTATGATCCTTGTTTTCCCTAACCTAGTTCCTTCCTTGACCAATTTCACCATCCAGCACCTCAAAAATAAATCAATCAAACCCATGTGCTACTATACCTAGCCTAATATCTCATTGATCTAGTCATATTAGCTGAGATCCATTAGAGAGAGCCCTCTCCTACATAGTAGGGCTAGCTACTTGTTGAAATATTTCTTTGTGGTTACCTTTGCTGGTCTCTTCTTAGCCTCGAAGATCCAGTGGAGTGATAACAGGACAAACATTCTGGAATCCCTACGTGGGTTGAGTTACTAGTCTTCGAAGCCCTCGTTGGACAAACGCTCTTGAATCTGTTAGAATCCTATACCAATAGGTGTCATATATCATGATTTACTTGATTAGCTATGTAATACGTTCATACCTTTCGTTGTTGCAAAGGTTTTCCATATTGTCAAAAAAAAAAAAAAAAAAAAAATTTAAAAAATGTAAAGAGGGTATACCCTAAAAGAAAAATCAAAGGGTGAAAAAAAAAATGGACAAAAAAGTAAAAGAAAATGAACCCCACCAAAAGAAAGGCCAAGGAAAGTGCGCAAGTCTAAATGCCACTAGTTTTTGATCTTATGTAAATAAACAAATTGTGTGCAACTTGTATCTTATGCCACAATTGATGAACAGTCAAACAGTTTAAGCTTGGCTAGTTCATCTTACAATTTTATGTTTTAGAGAATAAAATCTGACCAAACTGTTTAATCTTGGCAGATAAGTAGATAGGTAGAGTAAATAAAAGGAGCTCAACAGTTTAATCTGAGCCCTTGGATGTAATAAGGTTAGACTTAGATATATTTCTATATGTAAAAGAAAAGAAAGTGTGATAAGGGTTTGCCAGTCTAAGTGCACCCTAATAAAGAAGAAAAAATGGTAGTTTAAAGTAGGTAGGGTAGGTAGATGTTGTTGCAGAATTACATGTGATGGATAATGACTCTAAATGTGTTAATATTTACTTTCATCACAAGTGCAAGACAGAAATTACACTGGAAGAAATTCAAGCAAAACAAAGTCAAATGATTAACTTCCCTTCTCATTTTCCCTAAAAATTTCACTAATTTCCCCTAAGTACTAAGGCATTTGAAAATTAGAGGGGCTCAAGGCATTTCCTTGACTTTTGGAGGGACCAAACCCTTGGCCCAATAATTGAAAAAGCCTAAGTACTTAAAACCGTTCATAAGTCATTCATTCACTTCCAAAAATTCTTTTCCTAAGTAAAATCCTATTTTACTTAGGGAAATTGCACAATATCTCATAAAAACCCTTTTTCATTCAAGCATAAGTTAAATACATAAATCTAATGTTTTTATACTTAGCACTTTTCATTCATTTTCATATTAACTTTAACTTTATTATTTAATTCCCTATATGAATTAACCCATTCCCGTATTATTTTAACTATATAAAACTCCCAAATTATTACATATACCGCCCCTTTGGTTAAAAAATAACCTTAATATTGTGTTAATTGTGATTAATTAGTTAAAATATCCAACTAATTATGAGCCCCGCCTCCCCACCGCATTTAAAAAGGATTAATTAACCCTCATGGTTAATTAATAACTTACCCCACCAATCGAATTTCCCCCGATATGATTAAATTATATTTAATTGTATTGGGCCCGCTCCTTTATTTCCCCGTCATCTCACCTCCCCTACAGTCGTTCGATCAACCAGTCCCCAACCAACGGCTGTCATCCATATCGCTGCTCCCCCACGTCTGAACGATAACGCGCGATCACTGAGAAGTTTTCCAAACAGTGCCTCGCCACGTGTCGTGAGGTGTATGGAATCGCTGGCTCTCACTTAAAAACAACCCATCCCCAAAAGCGGTGCGATGCATACTGCTTACCACTCTTCGCATACAGCCTTTCCCACATACATCATCTACCATAAACATAAACCCCGCCAACTTTTGACTTTGCGAATAAAACAAATAAACGCGCATCATTTTCATTTTCCCGTGCAGCGACCAGTGTTCCCATGCAAAAAATTTTAGAGCCAACTATCGAAGACTTTCAACCACCACCTTGCTAAGAAACTTGTAGTCAAACAGTCCAGAACCCATCAGCAATTGCATACACCTGTTTTCATCACTATTCGCTTCCTGGAAACAGGTATTTCTCCAATTCCCGTCGAACCCTGCAAGTCTTGGTTTTTGATTTAATTCCACAGGAAAAGACTAAAACACAGTACAATTTGGTCTTTATATCACTCCTAAATTCCCAGACCTGTAATTTGGCCCGTTTTTCCATCAAAAACCCAAATTCCTTTCTGAATCCACAAGAACCAGAAATGGAAACTCCTGTGGCTTTGAATATTGCACCTCTGAATTCCCCCTCATAAAGATTTAGACTATCTGCCCCTAGCAGATAGGGATTTCCAGATTAAAGACCTCATCCTTAGTGAAAATCCTCTCAGAATTTTTTGCCAATGCAGAGATAGTTACCTAACGGCTCTGATATTTTTGGATTGTGGGAATCCAATCTTCCTATTTATATTTTACCCTCAGTTCATATTTTTCCTGAAATAATTTATTACTGCCATGCCAATTATGATCCCAATCAATGAGCAGTCATGTCCCCGAATCAAACCGTTCTTTTCCCAATAACTGCTCAATCCATTAATGAAATGTTACAATTTCATCCTGGTCAAGCCCTAACTCCCCTTTCCATGGGATATTTACTTGAAAAATCCACAAATTTATCCCAAGAAGAGCTGAATCGCCTCTACCAAACTTTCATGTTGCTAGAACATCAACCCAAAGGCCCACCTCCTTATGGATATACCTTTTTCACAGATATGGGCAGACTCATTTTGAATATGATATCTTTTGTAATGGGTTTCAACACTAGTGAATACGTTGATAATTTAACCCTAGTGTTGTTGTCAATTTTTACCCCTGGACAGCCCCCTGCTGTTAAATATGATTTTGCTTCCTACATTGCTGATAAAATTCATGACCAGTTCATGAGATTGGAAGATGAAAGAGTTTTCAAATATTCCACTGTTATATATACCATCTCATGCTTTATTATCAATCAGAGAGTTTCCCCTTCCATGTCATGAAACTTGATACCAAAGGAAATCCAAGGTCTGTAATCTTTTGGTCTGCAATATTCCATAATTCCTTTTAGTCTCCTTATTCTTACAATGAGTTCATTGACCTATTTGTGCACCCTACAACCAACTTATTAACAGGAGTTTCCCCTCCTAGGGTCAATAATGATATGAAGAAAATTCTCCAACTTTCCAAGCAATACAGGATAGGTGATTGGTACCTGTACAAGAATCATACAGAAATTAGAATATATGGGTGTGAGCTCTATCCTTTCAAGCTACCAAAGTATGTTCCAATGAGACTTGCCTTAGAATATTTCAGAAAAATGATAAATTCAGACATAGTCCATTTTTGTAATGCTAAGAAGAAAGCTCAACTCAGAATCAAGAGCCAATTAGGCCCTTTTGTCTGTAATACTAGGGATGCAGGGAAAGAAGCTGAAAGAATTCTAGAAGATTATCTCAAATTGCAAAAAAGTTTCCACTGGGTACCCTATGATCCCAACAACTTTATTTGTGATAGGAGAATGAAAAATAGATTGTCACCATACCTTCACCATAGAATTCCAGAGATTGAAAAATTTGCAAATATGGATGAATGGATGGAAGGGACCTTAGTAGAACAAGATAGTGAACAGGTCAGTGTTGAAAATGTTATGAAAGATCTTGAGAAAATACTTGACCTGGATTCTTTTGGGCAGGTGCAAAGACTAGGAATTGGTCCTTCCTCTGCTGGAACCTCTCAGCAAAATTTGCAGGAAATGAGTGCACTAGCCACAGTAGCATCCAAAGGGAAGGAAAATGAGACTGATACACAAGTCACAAAGAAATTCACAATGACAGAGCAAACTGAAACTTCCAAGGAATAGGCCCAAATACAAACTTCTCCCACTCAGATTAATATGGCAGAAATTTCAATTTTGCAAACTCCTCTCAATGAAGAAAAAGGTAAGAAGAGAGATGCAGAAACAACCACCCCTATCAGTGGATCTTCAGAACAACCTGGTGTCAAAAGACAAAGGTTAAATCCTCTCTCAGAAGTAGAATTTGTTCAAGAAACCACTGATAGTCAGAGGATACAAGAGTTATATAGTCAGAAAACATTCACAATTAGTGGGAAATCCACTGACTCACAGAGAAAAGAGCTACAAAGACAGCAAAGTGCAGAAGTATCTTCCTTCAAACCACTAGTGAAGGATGCTTGGGATATTAAGAAATTTTTTATAAATATAAAGTCCAAAAATGATCCATTAAGACTTCAAGTCTATAATCAATATTTGAAGATGGCTCCCAAAAATCAATAGAGATTGATGTCAACCTATGACATCCAACAGGGTAAAATGGTGATGAGTCATTTCAAGCCCAAAGTGTAGCAGCCTCAAACAACTGCAGACTATGTCAGAACCAATTTTGAAGTCATGGAAAGGGATATTCATCCTTTGGATCATATTGAGCTGCACAAACAAATGGGAGAGATGATTTACTCAACTTTGACTGATAAATCAATGATGGCCCAAAGATTACATAATTCCTTCGATAATACTACTGCTCAATTGCATCTTGAAAAAGCCTCTTCTCAAGCTAAGGACAACATAATAAAGACTTTGGAAGAAATAATTATTGGATTGGGTCATAATCCCAAAGATAAAAGATATTAAGGCTACAGAAGCCTTGATAAAAAAGAAAGATGATGATATTGCAGCATTAAGGAAACAGTTAAAGCTACCATCTTCAAGGCATCCAAAAACTGTAGAGATCATCAAGAAAAACTCTGAAGAAGAATTGATGGATTTTCTCTTGAAACTTAATGAGCAACTAAATGAGACTGAAAAAGAAATTGAAAAGGCATTAAAAGACAAGCAGACAAACATTCCAGCATCTACAACATAAGTAATTACAGGTACAACAACAACAGGTCAGTCAACAGAATTATCACAGGGCAACACTTCCAATTTAAGCACTGAAGAATTAATAAAATCAATGGAGGAATTGAAACTCCAAGTGACAGAGCTCTAAAAAACAAAGGTACAATTTACCACCTTAGAACAAAAATATGATCTATCAAAGATGAGTGTTGTAGAAAAAACAAGAGAGATCAACAGATTAGAAAAATTGGTCAAATCATTGGAAAAGGATCTCACATTGGAGAAACCTTTGAAAGAAATCAAATAAATTCTTTGGGCCAACATCACTCAGTCAATAAATGATGTTTGGCCATCAATCCAAATAATGTATGAGAAAAATGATTTAGTTAAATTGGCTCTGGAAGAAGTTCAAAAGGCAAGAGAAGAATTAGGAAATATGCCTGAAGAAGCCAATGAGCTCATACAAATTTTAAATACCAAGAACAGATATCAACTTGAAGAGCTAGGCATCCAAGACAGAACAGGAACAATTTTGGAGATAAAAAGGGTTTTTACTAAAAGAACTCTGATGCAAAACCTAGAAAGAAGATTCTCTGATATGTAGGAAGAAATCAATTCTTTTACAAAGAGATTGGATATTTTGCAGAATAAAGGATTGCCAAGTCCTTTAGTTTCAGATGATAAACTAATGAGCCTCAAAAGCTATGTTGAGAAATTGAATAAGTATGTTGACAACCAGGCCAGTTCATCGACCAGTTCATCAGTAGCAAAAGCATTGCCTACAGGAAAAATTCTTCATGACAGTTTGGAAAATTTGTTTTATCTCGAACATGAGGTAAAGCACTTATTCCCAATTCAACCTACTTTCTTCAGATATACAGATACTAATGAGACTCTGAGGAAGCTTCAAAGAACCAGAATACTAGAAGCACAATGGTGGGAAGAGATGTTAGAAATTTTGTAAAAATTATCCTTGCATGAATTTTGATTATTTACTACAGTAAGTCATGATAAAAAGGATAAACAGAGATCAAACAGAGGTAAAAGTGTATCGGTATAGGTAAAGAGTATCAGTAAAACAGAGCATCCAACACAGAGTTACTAAAGAGGATAGTAGCAAGCCAAATCATAGGGCCTACCTCCAGCACATTCATAAAAAAAGGGAACAGGACAACATCGGTTATCTTTTCTCTTATCTACGAGACCTTCTGTCTCTATTTTCTTGTAACATATTCATGAGTCATCCTAAATTATATCTCACTTTGTTAGGAGATATTTTTTATAATTTTTTGTATAAATACTCCCTCAATTGGAGTATTGAGGGGTGAATTCTTAGACTTTGTTGTAACATTGATTATTTTGGAATAAAGTGTTGTTGGACAAATTTTTCATGGCTAGCTGGATAAGGAATTGATGCAAAGGACTTTTCACAGGATTCTTGAGTCATACAATGGATCAATAAGTCATCTATCTCTTATGTTTTAGAGTTTTATACTTGTTTATTATACCATCTGTTGAGTCTCAAATCTGCATCTTTTCCATACACTTTTCTATACCTTTTTCACTCACCTAAACCTCCCAAGTTGTCAATATCATGTGCAAAAGAGCATCTAACATGGTTTTCAGTTATATTTTTGTGTTTGCTATTTGATTTAGATTTTGTTCATTCAGCTGCGGAATCTTGCCACTTTCCGCAGCTGCTGCAACTTTCCGCAGCTATTTTGTGAAACTATATGCTACAGGTGTCTACAATGAAAACGAGCCACATGGGCAGGTCAGGAATGACGTGGACATGGTTCGTGTCCTATTGGTTCAAGAAAACTCATCCAAAGAAGCCGCGGTCAAAGGCGTCCACATGGAAGTCAACCATAGAGTCTCATGTTGGCAGGACTCTGTTTCGTGTCACATGAAGATTCATACGACCGTTTCTAAACCTGCGGAGGATAAATTCACATCTGTACAAGGTTCCTTAGTCAAATTCAAGCATCCACCTCTCGTAGATTTACTTTCCAACACGGCCATGATCCTAGATCCGTGGATGTAGTGGTCTACGTGCTCTTCACCAGCATGAAATTTAGGTTATATATAATGCGTTTGCATACGCATATAGAGTTAGTCGATGTTAGTCTCTGTTATCTTATTAGTCTGCTCTGTAACATTACCATTCTGTAAATGACTGCTTTTTAATACAAGAAGACTCTGTTTTCCAACTTAATTCGTATTTGAGGACCGTTGCCAAGGCTGGTGTAGAGGGCCCCTGCTCAGCTAAGGTTTTGTGCATTAGTGTATAATTTTAATTTTGTTTCTTTAGAGATCATTGTGTTATAATCCATTCATATGTTCATATATTGCATTTGTTTCATTTATGTTTATACACTTCCATAATTTCCATTTCATTTCTGTCTTTCATGCTTTATGATTGTTAATCACTGATCAGTGTTCTTGTTTCAGGTTATAGATAGGCAGCCCGGGCATTTTCATAGCTTTTTGACTAATGACATGAAACTAACATTGTTCTGCTGCTAATTTGCTTTTCATAGCTTTTGTTTAATTTCAGTATTTCTTATCTGCTTCAGTAATTAAATTTAGATATACTAAGCTGCTCATAGCATCTTCAGTTGCCTCCGAAAGCCACAGCTGGACTGATGGTGAGGGATTGTATTATGAAATGTGTAGTTTAGTATTAGTTTCTTTTCTGCAAATTTAGATATATTAAGCTGCCCATAGCATCTTCAGTTGCCTCCGAAAGCCACAGCTGGACTGATGGTGAGGGATTGCATTATGAAATGTGTAGTTTAGTATTAGTTTCTTTTCTGCAAATTTAGATATATTAAATCACGCATGACATCTTCAATTTCCTCCGAAAGCCACAGCTGGACTGATGGTGAGGGATTGAATCATGAGTGTATGGTTTAGTATTAGTTTACTTTCTGCAAATTAAATATCAGTTACTCAAATTGTTTATGATTACTTCCAAAAATCATAGCTGGACTAATGATGAAGGGTCAGAAGATAAATTGATGTAATCTGATTTAGATTTATTTTGTTGCAATTTTGAATTTCCTTAAGCATAGTTTCTTTTGTGTTTAGTCGGCAGCAAGAATAGTTTGGTTTTCATGCTCACTAGTTCACTGTTTTGATTTATTAGATTAGCAGCACCTTTTCATTTCAGCGGTATATTTTCATTTTCTTTCAAGTCTTATCATTGTAAATTTCAAATTTATTTTTAAAGTTTCAAGTTGGTAAATCATTATAGGGGAGATCATTTCCTTAAACAAACATAACCAAACTTGTTTTCATCTTAGAATTTCCATTTCGCCTTAGAAAACCAAAAACGACAAAAAGTTAAGAAATAGGTTATCTTGCACATATAGTGCGCCGCACTTCATCAGCTTACGATTCCCGGATTGACAAATTAAATGCAACAATTTAGGACACACTAAATTGACCAAACATTTTGGCGCCGTTGCCGGGGAAGTGTAACTAGGTAGCCAATTTCTTAAAAAAAAAAACCACAAAATCATAAAAGAAGGGAAAACCTGATAACTTCTTGAAGTATGCTCTCCTCTTGCACCTAGTGTGATCTGGAGGATCAGAAAAGAGAGTTATTGGTTTAGTAATTTCTTAAGTATGCTCTCTTCTTGCACCTAGTGTGACCTGGAAGATCAAAAAGAGAATTATTAGCCCAACTTTAAAAAAAAAAAAAAAAAAAAAAAATGACATGCATAGAGCAAGAGATTCTAGGGGAAGGTTTATAGCTAAAGCCAAGAGTTCGATTTTTACAACTCCATCTTCTTCAAGGCATAGACCAAATTCACCACCATCTACCCCTAGCCTTAAGATTTTTGGAAGTCAAGGAACAGCTGAATTAGAGGATTCTCCTATACCACCTACTAAAACCCATTTAGAAAACAAAGAGACTCTCTCTCATCCTCCCTTGGTAGAAGAACTAGAGGACTTTAAGAACTCTAAAGAAACTATCATGGCAGAGGAAGTAATAAATAGAGGTGAAGGTAGAAGAGGAAGAAACAATGGAGATAACAATGGTGAAGGAAATAATGGTAGAAATAGGGAAGGAGACAATTTGTTTGGATTCCCTATAGTTGATGAGGAAACTCATGCAACAATGAAAAATATCTCACCATATGTTCTCCCTAACTTTTATGGATTGCGAAGTGAGGATCCTGAAACATTTCTATTTGAGTTTGAAGTTGTATGTCGAACTTATGACTATATGGAAGACTCTCAAAAACTCAAACTGTTTCCTTCAACATTGAAGGGATCTGCTTTGAAATGGTTCATGGGATTAGCCACTCAATCTATTAGGACTTGGAATAATATGAAACAAACATTTTTGGATAGATACTTGGACTATTGTATGCCCACCAATCACAAGGATGAAGTGTTCAAAATGATGCAAAAAGAAGATGAAAATTTGGAAGATTTACTTGAAAGATTTCAATACAACTTGAAAAGAGCAAAGATGAGCAACTTAGATGATGAAACCTTGAAAGCCCTCATATTAAAAGCCATTAGAGATGAATGGATAGATATTTTAAACATGATGGGAAAGGAGACATTTCTCAACTTCCACTTCGTGACATAACAGAACTATGTGTCCATCTCTCAAGAGGAAAATCTAAAACAGGAAAAGGGCCTAGGGATCCTTCTTTTATTAGGGCTAACAAATCTGCAACTGGATCAGTAAGTAGGGCAGAGATTGGTAACATGCTTGATGAGTTCAAAACTGATATTTTAGGGAGCCTTAGTGAACAACTAGACACCCTTAAAATTCAAAACAAGCAGAAAGCAGAAACAGATGCTTTAGCTATCTTTTGTCCGAAATGTGGGAAGAAACATACTTTAAGGGAATGTCCCTTGGATGCAAGAGTTGTAGAAACATGTATGATTTGCTCAGAAAATCATGAGATCAAGGATTGTCCTTCAATTCCTGGACTCAAAGCTGTTTTTCAAGAAGACCCAAATTCAGTAGAATCTCTCTGTTTTGTTGCAAGAAGACCTTGGCAGGGACAATAAACTCAAGGGTTTAACAACCCTATGAATCTTCAAACCCCACCAAATTGGAATCCTTGGCAACAACCTTGGCCCCAACATCAAAATCCATATCAGCCATGGGTACAAGGGATGCAAAATCCTTATGGGAGATTTGTTCAATTTTATCAATATCCTCCATCTTTTCAAAATCAACAAGCTCCACAACTTCCAAACCCAAATCCACAACTTTCATTGCCATTTCCAAAACAACAACCTTCTCAACAAAATCCAAATCCTCAACTCATGCTTCCATACCAACAGAAGACAAATCAACTTCCAGCTCAGCCATTGCCAAATCCTAACAATAAGAATCCTCAGACTACTTACATGGTAGAAGGACAAAAATTTCCTACCTATATGATTGTTCCTCTCAACGATGTACAACTCAGATCTGGTAGAGTTTTAGAAAAACCTTCTATAGATATTCAAGAGCAAGATACCTCTGAGGAGGATTCTCTTGAAGTCAATAAAGGTTCTGAGGAAGAATCTCTTCAAAATCCAAGCATGCAAAAAGGAAAAGAAAAGTTAACACCCACAACTCCTATAGTTGAGCAACCAACATCTTCATCTACACCTCCTTTTCCTGAAAGACTAAAAATTGACAAGGGGGTGGAAAAACAAATTTTGTTGCCTAACTATGACTTTCTAGATGAATTGAAGAATGTTTGTATCAAGATTCCCTTGCTACAAGCCATTCGAGAGATTCCTATTCTAGAAAAAACAATAAAGGAGTTGAGTTTCAAAAGACCAAGAAGGAAACTAAAAGACACAAGAAGAATCCACCTGGTAGGAAAAATTGCAGATATCATGATGGGAAAAATTACCATGCAGAAGTATGTAGATCCAGGAAGTCCAATTTTCAAGACACATATAAATGGGATAGAAATTCCAAACACATTGATTGACTTAGGGGCTGCTATCAACATTATGAGTAGACAGATTATGGACCAGCTAAAACTTCCTAACCTTCTTTTTACACCTACTTTACTGCAACTTGCAGATCGATCAATTATTAAACCAGATGGTGTATTAGAAGATATTTCAGTTTCCTTAGATTCTTGGGAATATCCAGTAGATTTTATGATTTTGACTCCCAAGAGTAATCTAGGAGGACACCCACTTATCTTAGGAAGACCTTGGCTAGCCACAGCTGATGCTTTTATTAGTTGTAGATCTGGAGACATGTACATTTCTAATGGTAATTCGACAAAGAAATTCAATTTGTATCCTCCTGCAAGAGCAATTACAGAAATAGGAGACAATGAATGGGTCGATGATGAGAACACTATACAACCTGTCTTTACCATTTCCGAAATTAGTGAGGATAGTCAAATTCTGAACACATTAGAAAATTTTGAGATAACTTCAGAATATGACCCCACACAATTTCAATTGGAATCTGACATAGAATATTTATCATCAAGACAAATGTCTCTTTACTCTATGGAAGAGTTTGGTAATTCTACTATTGAGATTTTTCCAGAAAAGACATTGAATATCAACAAACATTTGGAGAAGTCACAACAAGAAGAACTAACCAGAATCTTGCAAAAACATTCTACTGCATTTGCATGGGAGTATACTGACATGAAGGGTATTGATCCTAAGACTTGCATCCATCATATCTATATTGAGGAAAACAGTAGACCAATCAGACAACCTCAAAGAAGGATGAATCCAAATCTTAGGGAAATAGTGAAAGAAGAGCTCCAAAAACTTCTCAATGTAAACTTTATTTATCCAATTTCAGATAGCCGATGGGTTTCTCCTCTGGTTATATTGCCTAAAAAGAATGGTAAATGGAGGGTATGCATTGATTACAGGGAATTGAATAAAGCAACTTTGAAGGATCACTTTCCTTTGCCTTTTATTGATCAGGTATTAGATACATTAGCAGGTAAAAAGTACTTTTCATTTTTGGATGGTTTTAGTGGTTATAATCAAATTCAGGTAGCACCTGAAGATCAAGATAAGACCACATTTACTTTTCCATGGGGAACTTTTGCCTACCGAGTGCTTCCTTTTGGGTTATGTAATGCACCTGCAACATTCCAAAGAGCAATACTAGGAATTTTTTCTGATCTAATCCATGATTGTGTGGAGGTTTATATGGATGATTTTACAGTTTATGGTAATTCATTTGAAGAGGCATTAGAAAATTTGGAAAAAGTTCTTATAAGATGTAAAGAAACAAACCTTTCATTAAGCCATGAAAAATGCTTTATGATGTTTATTGAAGGGATTGTTTTAGGACATCATATTTCAGGAGATGGGATTAAGGTTGATAGATCAAAAGTTGAAGTCATCTCCAAGTTGCCTATTCCAAATTGTCAAAGAGATGTTAGAAGTTTTCTAGGATTTACTGGTTACTATAGAAGATTTATAGAAAACTTCACTAAAATAGCATCTCCACTCTTCAAATTGCTTACAAAAGACCGTGAATTTAAATGGGATCCTGATTGTCAATCAGCTTTTGAAACTTTGAAAACAAGAATATCTGAAGCACCTATCTTGAGAGGACCAAATTGGAAACTTCCTTTCCATATTTCTACAGATGCTTCAGATACAGCTCTTGGAGCTGTGTTGGGTCAAAAAGATTTAATACCTTATGCCATTTATTACACCAGTAAAAATTTGACTCCCACAGAGTTGAACTATATTGTGACTGAAAAAGAGTTTTTAGCTGTTGTTCATGCAATTAATAAGTTTAGACATTACATAACAGGCTATGAAACTTTTATTTATACTGACCATTCTGCAATTAGATATTTAATGAATAAACCTGTTACTAATGGCAGAGTGACAAGATGGCTCTTACTTTTGCAAGAATTCAATATTACTGTGTTGGATAGACCAGGAAAACAAAATACAGTAGCTGATTTCTTGTCTAGGATTCAAAATACTAAAGAAGATTCTCCTGTAGAAGATAAGTTTCCTGATGAATACTTGTTTGCAGTAACTATTAAGACTTCTTGGTATGCAGATATTGCTAACTATTTGGTTACAGGGAAACTGCCTTCACATTTATTTCCAAGTGAAAAACGAAAAATTATTCAAGAGAGTTCAAAATATTCATGGATTTCTAACGAATTGTTTAAAACAGGGCCAGATCTTGTGATCAGAAGATGTGTCAGGGAAGATGAAATGCCCGATATTCTTAAGGCATGTCATGATGAACCATGCGGCGGACACTTTGCGGACAAAAGGACGGCCTATAAAATCCTTTCCTTGGGATATTATTGGCCTTCTCTCTTCAAAGATGCAAAACAATATGTAAAAAGATGTGATAGCTGCCAAAGAGTAGGGAAACCTACCCTTTCAAATGAAATGCCATTGAAAACACAGGTACTCATTGAACCCTTTGAAAAATGGGCTTTAGATTTCATTGGACCTATTAATCCACCATCCAAGCAAAAGAAGTATATATTAGTTTGTACTGATTATGTTACTAAATGGGTAGAAGCCAAAGCATTAGTATCTGCTACTGAAAATTCAGTTGTTCATTTTCTTTATGAGGATATTTTTACTCGCTTTGGTGTTCCAAGAGAAATTGTGACAGATCAGGGGAGCCAATTCACATCCAATTTGGTGGAAAAGTTGATGGAAGAATACAAAATCAAGCACATAAGATCTACTCCTTACCATCCACAAGCAAATGGTCAAGTGGAGTCCACAAACAAAGTTCTTGAAAGTATCATCACCAAAACTGTTCATCTACATAGAAGAGATTGGGCAGAAAGGCTTCCAGAAGCCTTGTGGGCCTACAGAACTACATGGAGGAATACAACGGGACATTCTCCCTATGAACTTGTTTATGGGAAAGAAGTCTTGTTCCCCATTGAGTTCCAAGTCAAGACCTTCAAGATAGCAGTTCAGTTGGGAATGGACTTATCAGAAGCTCAAAAGCATAGAATGGAGCAATTGAATGAGCTAGATGAGATCATACAAGAAGCAATTCTAAGAACCGATCTAGTTCAATATCAAAGAACTAAGTGGCATGACAAATATATCAAAGAGAAGAAGTTTCAAGAAGGAGATTGGGCATTGTTATTTGACTCCAAGTTTAAAGATTTTCAAGGGAAATTTCAGACTCATTGGCTTTGGCCATATGAGATTGACAAGATCTTTAGCAATGGAGCTGTAAGAATCAAGACCATTGATGAGTTTCAAAATCCTCTTATTGTGAATGGCCATAGATTGAAAGTTTATCATAAGCCACTCTCAAAAGAGGATTTTGTCAAATTGTTTCAAGAAAGTTCTGCAATCAGGCTGGTACAGAAGAATTCTTCTTCTCCACCAGCCTAGCTTTTGTTCTTTTCAGTTAAAAAAAAAGAAAAAAAAAAGAAAAAAAGAAAAAAAAGAAAAAAAAAAGGTATGAGCCTGAAAACCAATCATTGACTGGCAGTCTTATACAAAAAATATAGGGTGAAAATCAGGGACACCTGACACTCTATATTTTCCAAAAAAAAAATCTCTCTTTTATTTCACAAGCTTGTCACCACCCACTCCACTTCATTCCACTTCATTCCACTTCATCCCATTTCATTTCATTTCATTCCACTTCATTCACTTCATTTCATTCCATTCCATCAATAAAAATCTTTTTCATGACCATTTCCATCTGGTCATTTGTCATTTGTTCATTTCCATTCCTCCAAGTAATAGCTGTGTCAGTTTCCGCAGCTGACTC
>CM076581.1:1622695466-1622802870 GCA_034641835.2 Pinus albicaulis
AGAATGTTGTCAAAATCGTACCGTAGCCAAAGTGTTTGGTCTTTGCTTGGCGGATTGAGGTCAACTGTTGTTTCATGTTCAGTAAAAGGGCTGTGCACCAATCATACACGAGTCAAACATTCTACTGCTATGCTCATTTGCGTCCTGGATGCCTGATGTAGGGAGGCAGATCCTGCCACTCTGCTGATGGTGAAAAGGAGGATTTTCATGTGCAAATCCCTCACATCTTTAATTGCAATCTGAGTTCCAACCTTTTTGGAACCATCTACGCAATACACGTGGACATAATCTTCCACGGTTAACCCTCCCAGGGGTTTCCTGTGCAAGTCTACTGGTTCTCCCCTCCGGGAGAGTCCAGTAATGAAATATATGTCTTCCACTTCAATGCGTATTGGCATCTGATCAATAATGAAGCAATCCTGATCTGGTTCCCAGTAATTTACGAGCATTTCGAGCAACCGCACATTGCTTTTCATATTTGGCATTTTGAAGAATTTGAACAATCCGCAATTCCGAAGGATATTTTGCGCTGCTCGATCTTGCATGACCTCTTGATCAATTGCGCTATGCTCACGTTCTCTCCATGAGATTGTCATCCTGTCAAATTTCATTAAATCATGCATTAGCCACGCTTTTTAAGTTTCGGACCTGCGCATACGCGACTTTTTCTTTGCACAGTCGCGTGTATACGCGACTTTCCTTTAATGAACCCGCGTATGCGCAAGTCCGCATTTTTTAGCAAGGGTTTTAAAGCTAAAATTCACTTAATTTTAATTTCTAAACGGACAAAATGATTTGCAAGGATGATTGAGGAGCCTACTTGAAATTTCGGTGCGTTTCGACGGCCGGTTGTTCCTGATTTGACGAAAGAAGTTTTTTGTTCCAGAGCACTTTTTCCAAATCAGCAATGCAATAATGAACCAAATATGAGGTAATTTGTCTATTTATGGCTAAAAAGTTGAAAATTTTCGCAAAAACTTGTTATGCTTATTTTTTCGATCTATCTTAAGCTGCATAACCCGGATGCTTGGAAGTGCCCAGTTTGGTATGTTTTCAGGTACATTTTGACAATTTTGAGATTTTTCTCGGTTTTTGATCCATGATTACCGACTCGTCACGGTAGGTATATGATCTTCACTGGCATATAGGTTAGGGAAATCACTTTCCGTTGCATCTTGCATTCTAGCCTCCATACTGATCACTTGCCATAGGGTCGATCCCATTAGGTCATGAGTATTACACCCATTTCACTCGCCGATTATTTAATCATGACTTGATGGTAGAGCCTTCCTTTACATGGGCTTCCTAGTTAGTTCCTCGCTATCACTTGTTGCCCATGTTGCGTTTTATGTAGGCTCGGGAGTCCTCTTTAGTCCCGCCATGTCTTATGTGTTGAAGCTTCATTCTTCTTCTTCTTCACTATCATTTTTTCTGGCTATTACCCTAGAGGCTCCCTGGTGTCGTTAAGTTGTATTACTGCATTGCATATTGGCTGCTTGTTTATCCTGGCCTTTAGCCGGTTTCATTTGGACTCGATGTTTAAGCCAACTTTTGACCTTGACTCTCTGTACAAGTTAACCATTGCATGCACTTAGCTATCACGACTTGACACTTTTTTACCCATGGATGGAACGTTCCTCTGAGTATCACTTACCAGTTTTCGCCACCTTGCATTGAGCATAGGATTGTTCCAATCCCAGGAACTAGTGCATTTGATTTCTTGATACTCGTTCTATCCATTGTACCATAGCATTCTTTTATTCTTTTTCAGGCTTATTATATGAAAAAGACAAAAAAATCAAATATGACAAAAAGAGCGGGAACGGGATGTATCTTCGTTATTTTGATGGCAGTACAGAGTCAGTTTGTCGCCCTTGAACAAAGCACATATACTTATATATATTTCCTTCATTTGGGATGGTTCTAGTTTGACCTAGGTTCAGCCTTTACCATGTTTCACTTGTCGGTTCTCCCCCGGTTGGTTATCTCTTCCAATCATATGGAGAGTTTGTTTTGCCTCCTGCATAACAGACTTATACAGTGTCACTTTTTACTGCCATGGTCATCACGAGTCGTGCTTTTGTTCAAGGGAAGTCTAACCTGAGTCGGCCATTCTGCGGTGTCTCTTGACTCATTATTCAGTCGGCCTACCCGGTCTTGTCAGTATCATGTTCTATCACATCAGATGTTTTGGTCTTCTGCTCGTGCTGGTTTGAGAAGGTCCCCATTGACTTCTTGCTGGCGGGTTTGTCTCTTATCGACTACGACACATTGCTCTGAGAGAAAACCTAGAGCTGCACCCTGGGCCTATTTCCATCATTGATAGGTGACCTTGTGCTCAACATTTGATCATCATCATGGGTCTTTGACTGAGTGGTTTCCCCTGTGTTCGACGTCAGCACACATTATCACACTTGGGATTCGTGCAGTACCTTGATTTCCATTTGACCCTATCGGTGGATATCTCGCCTCTGGGTCAGCTTTCATTATTGGTTGGTTCAGAGGGTTTCTTCCGTGCACTAGCTTCATCTTGTGCATGTCAGAAACGTACTTCGGTTTTGGTTACATCACTCTACTTCGTTCGATTCCTTCCAAATCTTGGCCTGCGGGTTACACTCGCGCTGGAGTGATGTGGGATGCCTTAATGCCTTCCTTCCAGCAGATCTTTTCCCATCGACTCTGACTCATTGCTCTGGGAATAAGGTCTAGAGTCTTTTTGTTAGTACCTTAGGGTTTGCAGTCATTAGTGGCAGACTCTTCGCTATCGACAGTGGGGATTCATCATTGCCTCCTGATTGGTAGATTATTTCAAGTGTTCGACTTCAACTCATTCATTCGCACTTGTTAGATTGTACTGGGGCACCTTGACACTCATTTTCATTATTGGTGGGTTTTCTCGCGTTGGTTAACGGTATACATCATTGACCGGTAATCCAACGATTTCTCACATGGTCGAATTCAACTCATTTATTCCCATTGTGTAGAATTGTGCCATAGTGATCGGTGAAGACCTCGGGTTGCATCAGCATTTCTCGGTTCACTTTTGACAGTCCATTCAGTTTCTGCCAGTGATGCCGTCCACCCTTATATGTTGCAGTTCAGTACAACAACATCCTATATGTTGGCTCCCGAGTTGCGTGATTGTACCGGTTGTTCCACCTCTTATGATTCGGTACTTGGAGATTCAGTTACTTATATGATCAGACATCCAGTTGCACCATCCTTGATCAACTTTCTATATGTGATACTTGGACATTGATTCAGACTTATATTTCCGGGCCATGCTCAGATGATTCATTATGTACTTTCAGTTCAGCTATACTTGTATACATGTTGGATCTATTCAGTACTTTCTATATGATGTATTTTTGACTGAGCATGGGTATGCCCGCCTCAGCATGAGTTGACTCTCTTTTTTCTTTCATTGGTTTTTGGCAGGCTGAAATCTGGTGAAGTCCTCTCTTGTCCTTGCGAAGTTCTTTCTATGTGCATAATACATTTAGGCCATCATGTACCCCTTCTGACCTCATATATTAGGGGGCATCTGTTATAGCATCATTTCTCACCTTGACATGATTCATGATTGCTTTGATGGTTTTGGGCACCCATTCCTACAGACTTGGACAAATTCACTTAAAAACAATGTAAAAATCCCCATACGCGACTATGCCCGTGATTTTCCGCGTGTATACGCAAGTCTAGCTAGACTTTTCCGCGTATGCCATTAAAATGATTAAAAAATATATAAAAATTCCCTATTTTCGGGCTGGGTTGATGGTTACTCAGGTAGTTCAACCACCCCAGCACGTGGCCAACTGTTTCCAATTGTTGAAACTACTTGGAGGGAGTATAAAAACCCCTCATGTGTATGGCCTAAGAGAGAGAGAGAATTTATTGATATTATACTCTGTTGGTATTCCCTATCCAAGTCTGATTCCCCATGCCTCCTGCACTTTCCCAGTTCATTATAGGAAACCCTTGTTTCCTTGAGATGCTCATCTCCCTATATGTCATCTCGTATGCACCAGTTTGGAAGGAGTCTTAGCGAGGCAAGGGCGGGACGGATCCGGACGACGGTCTGCTCGAAGATCATGGAAGGATTCAGGTGATCTCTCCACTCGTTACTTTTGTACATGCTATTTATAATACAAAAGTACCATCTTGTTCCCGAAATATACGTGTTAGTGTCTGCTTACATATATGAGAAAATTGTTATTTAAGCATTCATTATGATCTATTTAATGTTTTATATGAATTTCACTAACATTTAGAGTAGATATATGCTGTACAACCAGTTCTTCGTGCTTGTTTCTTCTTGTCTTTCAGGTTAAGAAGGAAGGACGGTTGCTGGGGGTTTGGACCCCGCGGGATCTACTTCAACTGTAGGACCTACGGGTAACTTCCTCGATCTACTCTATTTAGTTTTTTATGAACATGCATGCTTGTGTGATTCCTTCTTAAGTAGCATGCCCCTGCTCTGTGGAGGTTGTAACCCAACGAACCTCTAGGGTGATATTCCCTGAAACACAGTGTGAAAAGGGATTGAGATAAGAGGATAAAATAAAGCCCATTGAGTATGAAGAGGAGAAAAATCAAGGGCTAATATAGTTTACCAAGCCAACCAGCGCCGTAAAAAGGGAGGGAAAGCCTCTAGGGCATCGTAGTTTTGAAGGAGGAAGCTTCTCAAGGAAGCTACATGTGTGGGGCTCGGGATGGAGAAGCTCACTTGGAATAAAAAGGAAGAAATTGCAGCAAGGGAAGGCATTCATTCATACTTCTTGTTTCAGTCTTATGACTGATTCCAATCTTCAGCTGTTTAGCCGGAGTTGCAACACTGTTTAGTGCAAGGGTTCTCATGCGGGAATTCTAGTTCCATTGTTGTTACAGGTTGATTGGGAGATTCAAGGAGGAGGCCTTGAATTCCATTCTCATCACATATCTTGAGGAAGCCATCCTCTAACCTATATTGCGCAGTCACTCTCAGTGAGTGCGTTATTTCTGCAGTAGCTGGGGTTAGATCTATCCATTTGAGCTTATTTCAGGAGGGGAGGAGGTGATTTCCTCTCCACAAGTTCTATTGAGGAGGGTCTTGAGCCTATTTCTGTATTGTGTATTCCTCCTTGAGCATATCAGATATTTCTTAATACAGAGTAGCTAGGTACAACGTTATTTTTAGTAGTGTTGTACAATGTGTTGTTATTTTGCCGGAAACTCTTGCCGGGAGGTCCCAATGTTCCTATAAAAGAGGTCAATCCTCTCAATTCTGATCTTATAATGAATGAAAGCTCCAGATATATGTTATTCCATCTATTTCAGCAGTTTACATAATAATAATAAATTTTTTTCTGCCTCCGGCATTTCTATTTTATGATGTATTGGGGTTATGATGCCTTTTCCTACATATGAGTTGGGGAGATCTGTTTATTATAGCTAGAGTTATTTGTTTCTGATTCCATTCTATATTTAAGTTATACACAACATATTATAGAGGCTCCAAGCCATGGAATGCGTTATTCTTGCACTGGTTCACTTATACAACGTCCTTAGTGGTGAGATTGTTGAAATTCCTGAAAAGGAATATCACAGTGGTATAAGAGCTCTGCTCTTCAGCTCGGCAATAAGAGGGCAGATTTCTCTTTAGCATGGATAAGGAAGATATCTCAAGGCTCGTTCTTCAAACCCTGCAGAACATTGCAAGGGATCTCAAGGAGACGAGGCATGGAGAAGACACTTTAGGGCTTTTCCATAAGGCAAGTACCAGCAATGAAAATGACATGGGACATTCAAATCCATCACAATGCTCCACCATGCCTTCATTTTTAACTAAATTAGATAAGGAGGGTTCTCTGGGAGAATATTTTGAAGAATATGAGTTCCAATCTCAAAGGTTCAAGGAGCATTTGAGCTTTTAGGAGTTTTTCCAGGTCAAGGACGGAAGGAGAAATGATTCTCATCAAATGGAAGGTAAATTGATGCAAGGATCAGCCCTACAACACAGTATGGTGGGGGTCTTCATGCTCACATTTTATGGGACATATAAGCACACAGCGAAGGCATGGGTAGAGAAGTTGGACACATACTTCCAGCTTCATAAGGTTTCAAAAATGGAAGCTATCAAGATAGCTGCATTGCATCTATAAGGGGAGGCTCAATACTGGTGGTTTCATGGACTAACCACACTTGGGCATCATAATATCACTTCATACTCAGCTTTCACCAAGAAACTAGTAGAGAGATTTGATCCAAGGGATCCGGAAGCCCACTTTGCCAAAATAACCAAACTCAAGCAAGAGGGATATCTTGAGGATTATATTGCTGAGTATCTATAGCTTTTAGTGATGGTCTCCAACCTCACTATGAGCAGGAAGGTATGCATGTTCTTAAATGGGATGGCTGAACCATTACAAGGGTTGGTCAAGTCTACAAAACCAACTACACTCCTTGAAGCTGTGGAGAAAGCTAGAGATCTAAAACACATCTTGCCCAGGGTATGAACCTTTTTACAGCAGAAAACCAATTCAAGGCCAAGGGAGACACTATATATTCAGGAGAAATGTGTTATATGGGAGGCACATCTTATCAAGACCTTCTCCAAGAAGGGTGCCAGCATTGTACAACCCTTAGAAGACTTTGCTCCAAAAGGAGGAGCTATTGTAGCGTTAAGAGGGGTCCCAAAATACCTTACCTTAAGAGTAAGAGGCACCATCATGGGGAAAAGAGTTTCTGTATTGATAGATAATGGAGCCACTCACAATTTTATTGATTCACGGCTGGTACACAAGAGAGGGTGTTAGTATGAATTCTTCGTCGAAGTGTACGAAAAAGAACCACTTTAGCTACGCATAACTAATAGCCCTAACAACAATAGAGGCTGCAAAACATCTTCAGATCTGCAATTAGTAGTTAAAGTGTTGCAACAAACAGATCTATAAATGGAAAGATATTAAGCAGTAAAGTAAAGAGTTTGCTCCATGCATCCAACAGACAAGACAAGAACACAATTTTTGAATGAATTTTTATATTACAGGGCACCTGGGAGGAAACAAGAAGGTGTATCCGGATCTCCTCAATGGGATGGGTTCTTTGTAGTCCTCAGCACTTCAGATCTAAGCTTTCTCTCTCTTGTAGATGTAGAAAACCCAATGCAGAAAGTAGAGCTCAATGGGAGCAAAATGGTAGAAAATGAGACCAAGTGTATAGATCCAGAGTGATCTAATAGGCAACAAAAGGTGAAGAATGATGAGGAAAACCCTCCTATTTATAACAAAATATTGGGTCATTCTAGATCTTGGTGCATGATTAAAATAATGTTAATCAAATCTAGATCCACCTCTATGGAATATTTTATTATTATTTGTTGGAGGGAAAGGGACTTTGACTTGGGTCAAAATCCCTTGATTAGTGAAGAATAAAAAAATAAATGATTTATTTATCCTTTTAAGGAAGTGGTTGAGATATAATCAAATAAATAATGATTTATTTAATTAATAGTGGTTGATTTGGTCATATTTAACAAGGAATATTATTTAAATAATTATTCCTAGAAAATAATAAGATAACTATGGGTGTATCTCATTAATTTCTTTGTTTTTGGGTTAAACATGGCTGGGAATAATAATTAAATTATGGTTTAATTAATTATTCCTTTTGGGGTTTCCTTAATTAACATAGTGAAAGCAGTTTTACTTGGGGTAAAACTGGTCTTACATGGTGTACTTGGGTCCATCTAATGATAAAAGGTTAGATGACCAAAAAATGGTGTAACAGAGGGATTCCCGTGAAGGAGTTTGAGGGATTTTTAGTTTTAGTTCCAGGAGCCATGACTCTACAATGTGCCAAGTATGTTCCAGCGCTGACCATTACTATGGGTACCTATACCTTGACAGACCACTTCTTTGTGGTAGATATTCCAGATACCAATGTCATATTGGGAGTCTAGTGGTTAGTCACTCTTGGGAGAGTCACCACCAACTGGAGAAATATGGATATGGAATGGACTAGAGAATAAGATGGCCAACAACAAAATATCAAGGGTATGAACACATATCCTCCTCAGGTTGTTTTAGCACATAGGATGGAGGCAGATCTACGCGGAGGAAAAATTGCATGGGTATTGGAGCTACATGTATCCGAGGTTAAGGGAAAGGACACACCAGTGCATCCAGATGTTCAATCCCTTTTGGATCAATATTCTACAGTATTTGGAGATATCCCACCAGGGAGACCTCCTGACAGAGGGTTTGAACACACCATTGAGTTGGAACAAGGAGTACAAGTAGTAATCACCACTCCTTATAGACATCCCAAGGCCTATAGGGATGAAATTGAAAAATATATCCAAGAGCTACTAGCACTAGGGCACATCCGGCCTAGTACTAGTCCTTTTGCTTCCTCGGTGGTTTTGGTAAAGAAGAAAGATGGCACATTGAGGATGTGCATCGATTATAGGGCGTTGAACAAGAGGACTTTGAAGAACAAGTATCCTATACCCAAGATCGATGAACTCATGGATGAGCTGAGGGGATTCAAATATTTCTCCAAGATTGATTTGAGGTTCAGGTACCATCAAATCAAGGTAAGGGAGTAAGATATCTCCAAGACAACGTTCAGGTGTCACTATGGACATTTTGAGTTTCTGGTGATGCCCTTTGGATTGACTAATGCTCCAGCAAGTTTCCAATCCTGTATGAACCATATCTTCCAGGATCATTTGCGGAAGTTTGTATTGGTCTTCTTTGATGATATTCTGATCTATAGTCGTGCTTGGGAGGAGCACTTGTAGCATATTGAGACAGTCTTACATATCCTCAAGGATCAGCAATTCTATGCCAAGCTCTCCAAATGTGAATTTGGCCTCACAGAGATGTTGTATTTTGGGCATATCATAGGGATAGATGGAGTCAGGGTACATGAGGAGAAGATTCAAGCTATCAGAGATTGGCCTAAACCTAGGAATGTGACAAAACTTAGAGGGTTTGTGGGCATACGCACATATTACTGAAAGTTTGTGAAAGGGTTCTCACAGCTAGCAGCACCTCTTACAGGCTTGACAAAGAATGGGGCTTTCCAGTGGACACCCACAGTGCAGAGAGCTTTTGATAATCTCAAAGAGGTAATGAGTAGTTGTCATGTTTTGGTTTTACCTGAGTTTTCTCAACCTTTTGTGTTAGAATGTGATGCATCGGGTGAAGGTATTGGGGAAATTTTGATGTAAGAAGGGCATCCTATAGCCTTTGAGAGCAGGAAGTTGCTCCCTCATGAGAAGCTATACCCCATCTATGATAAAGAAATTTTGGCTATCATACATGCATTAGCCAAATTCTGGCAATATTTGGTGGGGAATAAGTTCAAGGTGAAGACTGATCACACCAGCCTTAGATTCTTTCTTGAGCAGAGGCAGCTTCAGGAAAGACAACAGAAGTGGGTGAGAAAAATTTAGGCCTATGAATTTGACATAGAATATGTCAAGGGGAAGAGCAATACAGTAGCTGATGCACTTTTTAGGAGGCCTACAACGCTGTCCATGAGGGGCTTGGACACAAATTGGAAGGCTGAAATTTTAGTTGAGTTCTCCAAAGATGACCTTGCATGTGGAATAGTTGATGGAGTGGTATCGGATGAGATATTTAAAGTGATGGATGAGGTTATCTACTACAAGGATCAGATCTACTTGGCTAAGAATTCTAAGCTAAAGGAGAAGATCTTAGTGGCCTCACATGATTCCCCGCTTTCCGGGCATCAAGGTTTCACAAAAACCTACAAATATATCAGGGAGAGATTCTCATGGAAGGGTCTCAAGGAGGATGTGCTCCAGCATGTCAAGGAATGTACCACTTGCCAACAGAACAAGGGAGAGCACTCTTATCATGCTGGGTTGTTACAGCCACTACCTATTCTGGATGGGAAGTGGGAAAGCATATCTATGGACTTCATCATTGGCTTACCAATAGTGCAGGGTAAGGACTGTATCTATGTTGTTGTTAATAGACTAACAAAGTATGCTCATTTCTTTGCTATCTCTGCACATTATACTGCTTCACAGGTAGCTGAGCTCTTCTTCAGAGATGTATTTAGACTCCATGGTCTCCCTAGGACAATAGTGAGTGATCGGGATAGTCGCTTCATGGGTGGCTTTTGGTAGGAATGTTTCTGATTAGTGGGAACTGATTTGACCCCCAGCACTAGCTATCACCCCCAAACTAATGGGAAGACTGAGATAGTGAACAAGTGGCTAGAAGGCTACTTGAGAAACTATGTGTCTGGGCAGCAGAAAACTTAGCTGCGGTGGCTCCACTTGGGGGAGTATTGTTACAACACTACTCACCATCTCTCTATTGGCATGACACCATTCCAAGCCTTGTATGGATATGAGGCACTTTCATTTTCCGATGTTATGATTGGGGCAAGTAAAGCTCCAAGGGAAAGAGATTGGATTCAAGAGAGCCAGGACATACTTAGGGTCCTTAAAGATAACATGGCCACTGCTCAGAACCAGCAGAAGATGTATGCAAACCATGGTCGGATAGAGAGATAGTTTGAGGCAAGGGATATTTTCTATCTATGCCTTCCACACTCAAGGTGAAAGGAGCTGAAAATCTCAAACCACATTTCTATGGGCCATACAAGGTGAACATATGTTTCGGTAACGTAGCTTATGAGCTGGAGCTTCCTAAGGGGAGCAAGATCCACAATATCTTCCATGTATCTAGCCTCAAGAAGGCCATAAGGAGGAATGTAGTTACCAACTTGGAACTCCCTCCAATTGATGATGAGGGTCATTTGATCTTGCAGCCGGAAGAAATCTTAGACACAAGAGAGAGGAAGTTGAGAAACAGAGTCATCAAAGAATATCTGATTCGATCGAGGAATCTACTAGATGAGGATTCCACTTGGGAGGGGAAGAAGATATTGCAGCATCCTTCTTTACTGTTGCTTGTGGGCAAGAAACTTTTGAGTGGGGAGGACTGTAATGTTCCCAAATAGCCATAGCTACTTCGAACATTATAATTACTCCAATTTTGAAATAAGAAGTGAGAAACACAATAAAATATATCCCAGTGTGAAAAGGGATTGTGATAGGAGGATAAAATAAAGCCCCTTGAGTATGAAGAGGAGAAAAAGCAAGGGCTATTATAGTTGACCAAGTCAACCAGCGCTGTAAAAAGGGAGGGAAAGCCTCTAGGGCAACGCAGTTTTGAAGGAGGAAGCTTCTCAAGGAAGCTACATGTGTGGGGCCTGGGATGGAGAAGCTCACTTGGAATGAAAAGGAAGAAATGTCAACAAGGGAAGGCATTCATTCATACTTCTTTTTTCAGTCTTATGACTGATTGCAATCTTCAGCTGTTTAGCCGGAGTTGTAGCACTTTTTAGTGCAAGGGTTCTCATGCGGGAATTCTAGTTCCATTGTTGTTGCAGGTTGATTGGGAGATTCAAGGAGGAGGTCTTGAGTTCCATTCTCATCACATATCTTGAGGAAGCCATCCTATAACCTGGAATACGTAGTCACTCTCAGTGAGTGCGTTATTTCTGCAGTAGCTGCAGTAGCTGGGGTTAGATCTACCCATTTGAGCTTATTTCAGGAGGGGAGGAGGTGATTTCCTCTCCAGGAATTCTATTGAGGAGGGTCTTGAGCCTATTTATGTATCGTGTATTCCTCTTTGAGCATATCAGATATTTCTTAATACAGAGTAGCTGGGTACAACGTTATTTTCAGTAGTGCTATACAATGTGTTGTTATTTTGCCGGAAACTCTTGTGGGGAGTTCCCAATGTGCTTGTAAAAGAGGTCAATCCTCTAATTTATGATCTTATAATGAATGAAATCTCTAGATATATTTCATTCCATCTATTTCAATAGTTTATATAATAATAATAAATTTGTTGCTGCCTCTGGCATTTCTATTTTATGATGTATTGGGGTTATGATGCGTTTTCCTACATGTGAGTTGAGGAGATCTGTTTATTATAGCTATAGTTATTTTTTTCTAATGCCATTCTATATTTAAGTCATACACAGCATATTATGGAGGCTCCAAGCCCTAGACTGCGTTATTCTTGCACTGGTTCACTTATACAACGTCCTCAGTGGTGAGATTGCTGAAATTCCTGAAAAGGAATATCACACTGAATCAGTGCAAATTCCTAAAAGCAAGCCACCATACTCTCCTACCATGTTCCCATAAAAAACCAAACAAATTGTGACCATGTTGTCCTGTATCCTAGGATATTTTACTGATGAGTGGGTAGATGGATCCATCCTTGGTTTCGTCTCTACCTTTTTCCCAGGCCAGCCTCTAGCTATAATTTTCAACTTCGCCCAATTCCTAGAAGATGTCATGCATGATCAACTAATCAAACTTCTAGAAGAAGGAGTGTTCAAATACTCCTCTGTATTATTTCATTTGTTCATATATTTTTAGTCTGAAAGGTTTACAGTAAACCTAAAAAAACTGGACATAGAGGTTAATCCCTAGTCTATAATATTTTGGACATCCTTGATCATAAAGGATTCCAATGAATTTAGTTTCAAATAATTTATTGATTCTTTTGTATACCCAGTGGTTAATATGCCTAGCAACAACATTCAGCCCAAATCAGTGATGAAATTAGAAATGTTCTACAGTTATCTGACTAGATTAAGACATGAGACTAGTATTTATACCAGAATCACACAGAGATCAGAGTGTATGGAAGCTAACTAGTCCCTTAAAAGCTTCCCAAATACCTCCCAGTGAGGATATTTGCATTAGAGTACATTAGACAGATCTTGAATTCTGATGAGGTAAACATCCTTCAGCCAAAAAGAAAACTCATTTCAAGATAAAAAACCAACTAGGGCCCTTTGTATGCAACAGTAGGAATGTTGGAAAGGAAGCAGACAGATGCCTACATGAGTTAAAGTTAGACAATAGTTTCAAATGGTCATATGACCCATTGGGTGTCATAACAAAAATAAGAATTAGTCTAAACTCACCCCTTTCGTCCATTAATCTAAGCCTGAGATTGAGAAATATTCCAACCAGTCAGAGTGGTTGGAAAACACTCTACAAGAGGTGGAGGAGCAGCTTGATACTAGTTCCATCCTGCTTAATCCAGACCCACATGATAGGAATTCAAAAAGGTCTAGAGAAGAAGGCTCTTACTCAACAGAAGCTACATCTGAAAATAAATTCAATATTATTTACAGAAAGAAAGCAAAGTTGAACCCAATAATAGAGCAGAAAGATAAAATTGAAACAAAGAAAGAGATTGTTATCAGGGATGATACACCTACACTAAATACAAAAGAAACACCTCTGCCATCATCTTCTAGGGAAAAAATCATTCAAAAGAAAAATAATGTAGAGATTTCAACATCCAGTAAGCCAGTTGAGAAGGAAAAGGATATCATTGAGAAATATAAAAAGATTAAAATTAAAAATGAAGCACTAAAGGCCGTTACATATGCAAAATACTAGAAGAAAAATCCCACTAATGAGAGTAGGTTGCTTTCAGGTTTTGACCTCAGGAAGAGGAAAATGCAGATGACATTCCTACAGCCGAAGGTACATGCCCCAAAAAATTTAGAAGACTATAATAGAATAGGCTTTGAATTTCCTGCCAAGGTCGTGCATCCAATTGACCAAATTGACTTTCACAAGCAGGAAAGAGAGATGATATATTCAACCATGAAACATAAAGCTCTAAGTGTTCATAGGTTGCATAAGTCCCTAGAAAATATACAGTCATAGTTAAAGCTAGAGAGAGCCTCATCACTAGCAAAAGACAACAGGATTAAGTCACTGGAAGAGTTGGTAATTGAGACTAGATATAATCCAACTGACATCAAGGTAGTTTAATAACTTATAAAGAATAAAAATGCAGACATAGCTGCACTGAATAAACAATTAAAACTACCAACTACTGAGCATCCACAAACCAGGGAGGTTTTGGAGAGAGGCAATCAAAAGGATGAGATGATGAATTTAATCATCCAGTTGACAAATCAGCTAAAGGAAATGGAGACAGAGATGGATAAGCTTGTACAGGAAAAATAAGCTAGCATGGTTACTCTGGAAGGAGTTCCCATTATTGCTATCCCCACAGTATCTACATCAGCACTAGTATCTACACCAGGACCAGCATTAGCAATACCAACATCCCATCCCACTGATGAGGCCAACAGATTAATCAAAGAAATGGAATATATGTCCATTCAGACTATAGAGATTAATAAGCTCAAGGAACAGGTAAAGAGCTTACAGGATGAAAATAAATTGGCAGAAGTAATGCATCAAGCTGAAGTACAGAAAGCCAATAGACTGACTAACATAATCCACAAGCTAGAGAAGGAGTTTTCATTAACAGAGCCTTTAGCCCAAGTAAAACAACAATTGTGGGCCAATATCATTAGCTCAGTTAATGATATTTGGCCTTCTATACAGATTATAATTGATCAGAACAACTTGGTGAAGAAATTTGGTGAGGCAATTCAGAAAGCCAAAGCCAACCTTGGAGAGAAACCAAAGGAAGCCTCTAAACTGATCAAATTCCTAAATTGTAAAAATAAGTATGGATTGGAATATCTCGGGATAGCTGACAGAATAGAGGCTATCATAGAAGTGAAGAAAGTGATTTCAAAAATAAATCTAATGCTACAACTTGAGGAGAAATTTCAAACCTTGGAACTCGTAGTGAATAGGTTTTTTAACAAGTTTGATGTATTGAGACAGAAGGGTCTGCCTAGTCTTCTAGTAATAAATGACAAACTTATGACGCGTGAGGATTATGTCAAGAAGTTAAGGGAAGTGGCCAAAGAAACTTATCACATTTCCTTAATGAAGGGAATTCCCACATGCAAGGTTCTACTTCAAACTCTAGAAAACTTATTTTACCTCTAGCATGAAGTCAATCACATTTTCGTAAATAAGCCTTCATTTTCCAGATATTCAGAGGTAGATGAGATTTACCACAGGATGATGAAAATCAAAATCCTAGATGAAGAAACATGGGAGAAGTGGTGTGATTTAATATAAAAGGTGAAAGAACAGACAGATGAAAGAACATATAGATAACAACAAGCAAAGAATCAGGTCTAGATATTAGTCAGTTGAAAGGTGTCACTATATTTTTGTATAAAGATATTTTATTTTCCTAGAATAAATCCTAGTCGGTTGAAAAGATATTTTTGTAATATGTTGTATAAATATTCTATTCTAAAGAGTAAAAATGTGTGGATTTCTGAATATTTCATTAGCTGACTGATCTCTTGCCTAAGGGTTATTGTACCAATTTCCAGTCGAGAGACTGAACAAGTTATAAAGAGACTTCTTTACAGGATTCATGTGTTGAGCTATCTTAGTGAAGTATAAAATTTCAATTCTTCATGTTTTCTTTCTAAGTATTCCATAAACTTATATGTTTTCTAAATCTGAATGTTATAATAGGAATATTACTGCAGAATTTGCTTAAAAATTACACTCTGCTTTTAGCTGTTATACATTTTTGTCTTTTCTTCTGATATTCGGTTTAGAATTCTTAATTTCCCTTTGATCCCAATTGACTTATTCACCCTTCTTCATTATCTGGTTTAAGGAATTCTTAATTTCTCCTTGATCCTGATTGAAATATCACTTCACCATTCAACCTTGAAATCTGATATTTCTCACCTATCTTGCCCTGTAACACTTTCTTCATAATTTGATTTTGTTATGTTTCAAAGTATATTGACTCCATAGCCCAATGGAAAATGGAAAAGCACATATTTATCTTGTTCATTAATTACACCAACCAATAAAAACCAATCCAATTAATCATACATAACTAGCCTAATATCCATTAAAAAAATGAAGTTAAATCATATAGAGAGAGCCCTCTCTGAGTTTAGGAAGGCTAGATCCTAAGCTCCAAAGTAGGTTTGTAGTTACCTTTGATATTTATTTTTAATGATAAAAACAACCTTTGGAAACTTTGGAGTGATACATCAGGTAAATGAGTCACTAGTGGTCGAGATGAAAGCTTCTAAATTGAATGCATGCTCTGATTCCGAATCAGAACCCGAAAAGGGGAATGACAAAGGGAAGCAGATTATCGATGCAGAGCCCAACGCCGCCATTTCCTCCACAAAGATCCAGAAGGAGTAATTGGAAGATCCATAGGAGGGGGACCAGAATATGCGGAGGAGGGGGGGAAATATTTCAGCAAGATCGACTTGAAGTCCAGGTATCACCAGGTACGAATCGAACCCTCCTATGTGTGGAAGAATTCTTTCAAAGCAAAGGAGAGAATTTTCGAATGGCTGGTCATGCCTTTAGCAACCTTCACGAGGCTAATGGATGAAATCTTGCATCCATTCACCAACTCATTTGTGGTGGTGTAGTTGGATGACATCTTGATCTTTAGCCAGACTTGGGAAGAGCACTTCCACGACATTCGACAGGTCCTCCAAACACTACGGAAACACAATTTGTTTGCCAATTTGGAGAAGTGCACTTTTTGGATGACCCTGGCTTAGTATCTGGGATACATTATTCATGAGAGGGAGGTTCATGTGGATCCAACCAAGATCCAAGTCATTCAAGATTGGATAGCCCCAATCACTCTAATAGAGCTCCACAGATTTCTGGATCTTTGCAATTTGTATGAGAGGTTCGTGTTGGGATTCTCTCATATTACTTGGCCCTTGAGTCGAGTCACAAAGGGAGGAGTGAAAGAAAATTTATTTTGGTCTGAATCTCAACAAAAGGGATTCTTAGAGTTGAAACATCAACTCTTCTCTGCACCAATTCTCACATTACGAGACTTGCACAACCATTTGAGATCGAGAAGATTCCTATGACTATGCTATTGGGGTTGTTCTTACTCAACATGGGCATCCTGTGGAATACCACGGTGAGACACTCTGACATGGTCTAGAAGTATCCCACTTATGAAAAAGAGATGTATTCCAATGTGCGCGCTTTATGACGATGGAAGAATTACATTTTAAGGAAGGAAACAGTCATCCACATAGACCACTTACCCCTGTAGTTCATACAGACACAAGCGAAGTTGCAGAATGATCGCCATCAAAAGTGGTCCACATACCTACAACAGTTTCATTTGAACATCAAGTACAAGAAGGGAAGCACCAATAATGTTGCAAATTGCGTCAGCCGACCACCGATCTTGGTGCTAACCACCATGCTCAACTCTTGTGGACATGAGGCTTATAAATTGGCCACTTCTCTATAGAAGCAATCCAAAATTTGGCCACACATACAAGACGCTCTTGGAGGATAAGAAAGTTCCAAATTTTCACATCCAAGATGCATTGCTATGTCACGTGCGACACCTTTGTTTTCCTTCAAGCAAGCATGTCAAGATGGTTTAGGAAGCGCACTAGAGTTGGGTTGCTGGGAATTTCAGGGTCGAGAAAACAATGGCAGTACTACAAAAGTATTTCTATTGGTCGAACGTTCGAAAAAATGTCGAGAAGTACATCAGATATTGCACTTCCTACACCATTTCCAAACCGACCATCAAGAAGCAATATCTGTATACTATGTTGCCTACCCATAGTCGACCTTGGGAATCCATCTCCATGGATTACATGTCGGGACCTCCTTCTACTAAGCATAAAAATGACTCTGTTTTTGTGGTCATCGACAAATTCTCGAAAATGGCCATTATGGCGGCTTGCAGGAAGAATATCATAGTAGAATCCACTTCTAAACTCTTCTTTGAACGAGTATGGGTACACTTTGGATTCCAACAGTCTATTATTTTAGATTAAGACATCAACTTCCTCAGTACATTTTGGTCCATCCTCTGGTCGATGCTGGACACCAAGCTCGCCAGGTCCACAACTTTCCGTCCCCAAACCGATGGACATATAGAGGTCGTCAACAGGATGATCACACACATCCTACGCATGTACAATTTAAAGAATCCATGCACATGGGATGAGAGTCTCCCCTATGTACAAAAAAAATATAACCAGTCTCTCCACAGCTCAACCAGGCACAACCCCTTTCAGGTGGGCTTTGGATTCCAGCGACTATGTCCCATTGACGTAGCCATGCCATTTGCAGCTACTCAGGTAGTTTTTTCTCATGTTGAATTTGAAGTGGACAAGGTGAACAAATTCATTTAGCGCATTCATCACATCCGCTAACAGCTTCATGACATATTGGAAAAATCCAATGCTAAGTATAAGCAGCGACATGATTAGCATTGGGTTCCAGATAACTTCCAGGTAGGCGACAAAGTGTGGCTACATTTGCTGAAGGAGTGCCTCGTTGGACCTAACCGAAAGATGCACATGATCCTCTTTGATCAATACACCATCACCAAGGTTGTAGGGGAAAATTCCTTCGAGCTTATTATTCCATCATTCCTTGCACTAGTGTTCAATGTGGACTGCCTTCGGCCCTACTTTCCACCTCTACTCAATAGATCTCACATGGTAGAACAAATCACACCAAGAAATTTAAACCCAGAATGCATAGAATAAGCCACAAATGATCAGATCATGGAAACATAGATAAAGAACACCCACTAACAGAGGATCTAGTTATATCAAGTTGTTAAAGTAGGCCAACTCCTTCACCAGGGAAAGTGGTTCACCAAGGACCAGGTTCAATAGAAATACCCTCGCCTTATGAAGGCTCTGCACACAATGGGGACTATCTATTCCTAAGGGTGGAGGAATGATCCAGGTGGATATTGCTGGCCACCGAACTATTCCACCTAGATATCCATCCATTTTAATCAGTTTCCTCTTTTATAGCATCATTTACTATTTTTAGCATTTTTTAGGGTCCTGAACTTTTGGAGCAGTTTTGACCCCTGAACGATGTTTTTTTGAGGTATGCAGTAGGCCCATAGCCATAAGCAAGGGCGTGGGGCAAAACCCATTTTAGTTGGAGATTTCTTTCCAATTATTTATCGTACATGCCAAATGAAGATAATATGACCAAGTTATGATCCCGAGAAGTTTGCTACCCAAATAACCCCAACGGGGCCCACAAAATCTTGGCGTTTCAACTCCAGAAGTTAGGGTTTTGGTTGTTTAGGGTTTTTCCATGTTGTTAAATAATAAAAAGGCCCTTGAGCCTCATTCTAACACATTTCAGAGGCTTGTAACTGCCACATCTCTTCTTAGAGATAAGCTACAAGTACCTTAGCTAGTTTATTTCCATTTTTTCTATAAGTATATTTCAGTCATGTATGATGTGATATTAATGAAATGAAGTTTTATTTATGTTGCATCTCTATGTTTATGTTTATTTTTGTATCTTGTTTTGTTCTTGCATAAGTTCAGATCAGTGGTATCAGAGTGGTATGCTCTTTCTCAATCCTTATTTTCATGTCCCCAACAAGGTCGGGGTATAAGAAGTTAGGGATCGATCTGGTGAAAATTTTGCAATATAAGCCTCACAAACCCTGATGACCGCCCATGGGGGAAGAGAATAAAGACGAGGGAGAAAGAGATCCTATCAAAATATTTCTCGAGGAGGCCCTCTAGAAAAAAATGAATGTGATGATGGATAACTTTGCCTAGATCCTTTAATGACTGGCCACTAGCGATGCATATGAATCCAACAACCACTCTAGAGGTGCCACTCCTTTTAAGGTACAAGTAAACTTTGAAATTCCCATATTTGAGGGCCAAATAGATGTAGCAATCATAGATAGATGGTTGAATCTACCAGAAGTATATTTCTCAGTTCATGACTTTTCCAACCGGGAAAATATTACTTTTGCACTCCTCAAAGCCGCCCCCCATGTCAAGGACTGGAACCCCCTCTATTCTCATCACACCCACTTGGTATTCTTTCGAAGACGCCACCAAGGAGAAATATTATCCCATGGGGAGCTTTGAGGACAAGTACATACAATGGACTACACTGCGACAACAAAGGGATCAAGATGTGCATGACCTAATGAATCTATTCCTTACCCTATGGAAAAAGTTGGGTATCAAAGATTCAAAGAAATATTTGGTGTTGAGTTACCGTAGTTGTCTTCATAGATAAATTCAAGGGAAAATGGATTTCCTTGACATCTCCTCGCTTGATGCAACATAGCAGTATGCTGCCAAGATTTAGTAGAAATTAAAACAGAAGAAGCGAGTCTTAGGATCTATGAATCAGAAACAAGGGAAAGGTGCCCCCAAAACACAGAACAAAGGATAAATCTAAGGTAGGGAAACCCAAGACAACCCTCCAAAGCCACTAGCAAATAAAAACACCACGAAGCCAAAGAAGGACAAACGAAAGTGGGGTAAGTTCCATAAGAGCTCCACTCACAACACAAGTGAGTGTCGGGCCAAGAAGTCACTAGTGGTTGTGTTGAAGGCTTTTGAATTAGATACATGCTCCGATTATGAATCTGAACTCGACAAGGGTAATGAAAAAGGGAACAATATTATTGATGCGGAGCCTAATGCCACTGTTTCCACCACGAAGATCCAAAAGGAGGAACTATAATATCTAGAGGAGGGGAAATGCCTCTTTCACTCCTAGATTTGGGTAAAGGGTTCCCCGTTGTAGTTAATTCTTGATGACGGAAGCCAAAATAACCTCATTTCAAGAGATTCATGAAGCAGTTGGACTTGCTGACCACAACACACCCACATCCATACACCATCATGTGGCTTCACTAAGGACAGGATCTCCACGTCAGCCTGTAGTGCTGCCTTCCCTACAACATGAAGCCCTTCATGGATGAGGTATTATGTGAAATTGATCCTCTTGATGTTTGTGATGTATTATTAAACCAACCATACTTGTGGAAGTGACATGTTGTGTATGAGTGCAAGCCTCGTGTTGTTATTGTTACATTGGGAAATAGGTTGTATAGGATACCAGAGGTAGCACCGCCTACTGCCATCTCTTTGGTTACTATAAAACAATGCAGTAAGATCATTTCCAAAACTGAGAAATTTTATTTCCTAATAATACAACCTGAGGCAAAGAATAATATTATGGCCACGACCTCTAGACAGGGCTCCTCTGCACCAAAAAAAACATATGGACAAGGTCATGGAGGAGTACGGGGACATCTTCACCTCACGGACATCTTCACCTCACCCGGAGGGGTGCGTATGCACTATTAGGTCAAGCACTCCATTGATCTGAACTCAGGAGTGTCACTGCCCAATGGACCACTCTATCGGTGCTATGTTATGAAGAACAACGAAATCAAGAGTCAGATTTAGGAGCTACTGCAGAAAGGTCACATACGGCCGAGTTCATTACCTTGTGGGATCCTGATCATGTTGGTGCAGAAGAAGGATGGGACTTGCAGACTCTTCATTGATTATTGGCCATTGAACAAGATCATTATCTAGAATAGGTACCTGATCCCACATATTGATGACCTTATTGACCAAATCAAGGGGGAAAAATATTTTATCAGGATCAACTTGAAGTCCGGGTATTACCAGGTACCAATCAAATCCTTTTATATGTGAAATATTTCCTTCAAAGCCAAGGAGGACCCCTTCGAATGGATGGTCATGAATTTCGGGTTGAAAAATTCTCCCACAAACTTCATGAAGCTAATGGACGACATCTTGCCACCATTCACTAACTCATTTGTGGTGGTGTACTAGGATGACATCCTAATCTTCAGCATGACTTGGGAAGAGCACCTCCACCAAATCCAAAATGTCCTCCAAACACTCTGGCAACACAAGTCGTGTGCCAATTTGGAGAATTTCACTTTTGGCATGACCCAGGCTCAATATATGTGATACAATATTATTGATGAGAGGGGAGTGCATGTGGATCCTACCAACATCCAAGTAATTCGAGATTGGCCATCCCAACCACTCTAACAGAGATCCACAACTTTCTCGATCTTGCCAATTTATATCACAGGTTCGTGTTGGGATTCTCTCATATCACTTGGCCGTTGAGTCAAGTCACTAAGGGAGGAGCAAAAGAAAAATTATTTTGGCATGAATCTAAATAGAATTGAAATATCATCTCTGCTTTGCACTAGTGCTCACATTACCAGACTTGAAACAACCATTTGAGATCGAGACAGATTCCTCCGACTATGCTACTGGGGATTTTATTGGGACATCATGTGGCATATCAAAGTGAGACACTTTCGGACACAGTTCAGAAGTATCCCACGTTGCTTCTCAAAGATAAGCTACCAACACCCTAGATAATCTATATCCATTCTTTCTGTAAGTATATTTCAGTTATTTGATATTATTTAAATGGTGTTTTAATTATGTTGTGTCTCTATGTTTATGTGTATTTCTCTATCTTATTGTGTTCCTGAATAATTACAGATCAGTGGTATCAGAGCACTTTTCACTTTCTCAATCCTTCTTTGCATGTCCCAAACAAGGTAGGGGTATAGAGATATAGGACTCGATCTGGTGGAATGTTTGCAAGATTATCGATGCAGAGCCCAACGCCAACATTTCCACCATGAATATCCATAAGGAGGAACTAGAAGATCCAGAGGAGGGGGGGCGCCTCTTCCACTCCCAGATGTGGGTAAAGGGTTCCTCGTTGTATTTTATTTTCGAAAGCAGGATAAAAAATAACCTCATTTCAACAGAGTTCGTGAAGTGTCTAAGCTTGCCGACCACAACACAACCACAACCGTACACCATCGGGTGGATTCAGCAAGGACGAGATCTCCACATCAGCCAGAAAAATCGCCTTCACTACGACATCAAGCCCTTCACGGATGATGGATTATGTGACATTTCTCCTCTTGATGTTTGTTATGTATTATTAGGCCAACCATACTTGTGGAAGAAACATGTTGTGTATTCGTCCAGGCCTCATGTTGTTATTTTTACTTTGGGAAATAAGTTGTACATGATACCGAAGGTAGCAACACCTACAACCATCTCTTTTATTACTACAAAACAATGCAATAAGCTCATTTCCAAAACCAAGAAATGTTTTTTCCTAATGATCTGCCCTCAGGGAAAAAAGAAGATTGTGGCCACAACCTCTAGATAGGGATCCTCCACATGATAACAATAGATGGACAAGGTCATGGAGGAGTACAGGGACATCTTCACCTCACCCACAGGGGTGCCTCTATGCTATGTTCTAGAGAACGACAAAAGTAAGAGCCAGATTCAGGAGATATCGCAGAAAGGTCACAACTAGCCAAGTTCATCGCCCTGTGGGAGCTCGATCGTGTTGGTGTAGAAGAAGGATGGGACTTGGAGACTCTGCATTGAATATTAGCCATTGAACAAGATCACTATCTGGAATAGGTACCTGATCCCATAGATTGATGTCCTTATAGACCAACTTAAGGGGGGGGGAATATTTCAGCAAGATCAACTTGAAGTCTTGGTATCACTAACTACCAATCAAACCCTCTGATGTGTAGAGGACTACCTTGAAATCCAAGGAGGGCCTTTTCGAATGGTTGGTCATGCCTTTCGGGTTGACGAATTCTCCTGCAACCTTCATGAGGCTGATGGAAGACATCTTGTGGACATACACCACCTCATTTGTGGTGGTTTACTTGGATGACATCCTGATCTTCAGCCAGACTTGTGAAAAGCACCTCCACCACATCTGACAGGTCCTCCAAACACTGCAAAAACACAATTTTTGTGCCAATTTGGAGAAGTGCACTTTTGGCATGAAATAGGCTTAGTATATGGGATACATTATTGATGAGCGGGGGGTGCATGTGGATCCAACCAAGATCCAAGTCATTTGGGATTAGCTAATCCCAACCACTCTAATAGAGCTCCATAGCTTTCTGGGTTTTTCCAATTTCTACCACAAGTGTGCGTTGGGATTCTCTCATATCACTTGGCCCTTGAGTCAAGTCACAAAGGGAGGAGAAAAATAAAAATTATTTTGGTATGAATCTCAACAGAAGGAGTTCATAGTGTTGAAACATCACCTCTGCTCTACACCAGTGCTCACATTACCAGACTTGAAACAACCATTTGAGATTGAGATAGATGCCTTTGACTACGCTATTGTGGCAGTTCTTACTCAATAGGGACATCCTGTGGCATATCATAGTGAGACACTTTCCGACACAGTTTTGAAGTATCACACTTATGACAAAGAGATGTATTCCATTGTGCAGGCTTTTCAACAATGGAAGAATTAAATTATGGGGAAGAAAACAGTCATCCACACATACCACTGACCCCTCTAGTTTATACAAACATAAGGGAAGTTGCAGAGTGATCTCCATCAGAAGTGATCCACATACCTAAAACAATTTCATTTTAATATCAAGTAGAAGAAGGGAAACACCAATGATGTTTCATACTACCTCAACCGACCACTAATCATGGCACTAACCACAATGCTCAAATCTCGTGGGCACGAGACTTCTAATTGGGTGCTTTTCTATAGAAGCGATCTAGAATTAGGCCCCACATACAAGACGCTCTTGGAGGGTAAGCAAGTTCCAAATTCTCACCTCTAGGATGCACTGCTATGTTACCTAGGACAAATTTTTGTTCCTTCAAGAGAGCAGGCCAAGATGGTTTGGGAAGCACACTACAGCTGTGTCGCTAGGCATTTTGGGGTCGAGAAAATAGTGGTAGTAATGCGGAAGTATTTCTAATGGATAAACCTTCAAGTGGATGTCGAGAAGTAAATCAGATCACTGCCTGCACCATTTCCAAACCAACCGTCAAGAAGAAAGGCCTCTATACTCTGTTTCCTACTACTAGTCGACCTTGGGAATCCATCTCCATGGATTACATGTCAGGCCTTCCTTCTACTAAGCATGGAAATGAATTTTTTTTTGTGGTCGTCTACAGATTATCGAAGATGGCCACTATGGTGGCCTCCAAGAGGAATATCACAATAGAAGCCACTGTTAAACTATTCTTTGAACAAGTATGGGTACACTTTATGATCCCAAAGTCTATCATCTCATATTAGGACAACAAGTTCCTTTGTAAATTTTGGTCTAGTCTCTAATCAATGCTAGATACTAAGCTCACCAAGTCCACAACTTTCCATCCCCAAATCGATGGAATGACATAGGTCATCAATAGGATGATCGTACACTTCCTGCGCATGTACAAATAAAAGCAACCACGCACATGGGTTGAGAGCCTCCCATATGTAAAACACAACTATAACCGGGCTCTTTTAAACTCAACCGACCACATCCCCTATCAGGTAGGCTTGGGATTCCAGCCACTATGTCCCATTAATGTAGCCATGCTATTTGCGGCTACTCAGGCAGATTTGGCTCATGTCCAATCAGAAGTGGGCAAGGAGAAAAAATTCGTTGAGCGCATTCAGCACATCCCCCAACAGTTTCATGAGATATTGGACATAGCCAATGCTAATTTCAAGTAGCGACATTATCAACATTGGGTGCCACACAAATTCTAGGTGGGCGACAAAGTGTGGCTACATTTGCAGAAGGAATGCCTCGCTGGACCTTACCGCAAGCTTTACCCAGTCCGCTATGGTCCATAAACCATCACCAATTTTGAAGGGGACAATGCCTTCGAGCTCATTATTCTACCATTCCTTAGTCTGCACCCAGTGTTCATTGTGGACCACCTTCGACCATACTTTCCACCTCTATTAGACACATCCGACATGGCAGGACAACTCACACCAACAGAGTTAAACCTAGGCTGCATGGAACAAGACATAAATAATCAGATCATGTACACACAGATAAAGAACACCCGCTAGCAAAGGATCCAACTATATCAAGTTTTCAAAGAAGGCCAACGCCTTCCCTAGGGCAAGCGGTTCACCAGGGACCAAGTTCAATAGATATTTCCTCGGCTCATGGAGGCTTTGCATGTAATGGTGACCATTGCTTCCTAAGGGGTGAAGAATTATCCAGGAGAATATTGGTGGCCACCCACCTTTTCCACCTAGACCTCCAGTTAGTTTCATCGATTTCCTTTTTTTATAGAAAAATTTACTATTTTTAGCAGTTTTTTGGGTCCTCAACTTCTGGAGCAGTTTTGACCCCCTATACGACATTTTTTGAGGTCTGTAGTAGGACTGTAGCCATAGGCAGGGGCCCATATCCATTGGCACACGCCTGCATAAAAAATTATAGTACTCGGAGAGATCTTACCAATGATATATCATACGTGCCAAACATAGATAATATGACCAAGTTACAACCCCAAGAAATTGGCTGCCCAAATAATCCCAATAGGGCCCACAAACTCTTGGTGTTTCATCTCCTGGGGTTAGGGTTTTGGTTTTTTAGGGTTTTCCTTCTTATTCAATAAAAAAAAGGCCCTTGAGCCTCATTTTAACATCTTTCAGAGGCATGTAGCCGCCACATCTATTCTTATAGATAAGCTACCAACGCCCTAGCTAGTTTATTTCCATTATGTCTATAAGTATATTTTCGTCATTTGATATTAATGAAATGATGTTTTATTTCTACTGCATATCTATGTTTATGTGTATTTTTTTATCTTATTTCATTCTTGCATAAGTATATATCAGTGGTATCAAAGCGATATGCTCTTTCTCAATCCTTCTTTGCATGTCCCCAATGAGGTTAATGTATAGGTAGCTAGGGCTTGATTTGGTGGAACCTTTGCAAGATCAACCTCACAAACCCTGAAGGTTGCCCATGGGGGAAGAAAATAAAGACGAGGGAGTAGGAGATCCTATCAAAATATTTCTCGAGGAGGTCCTCAACAAAAAAATGAACACGATGATGGATAAATTTTCCTAGATCCTTCAATGGCTGCCTACCAGCGACACATCTGCATCTATCAACTACTCTGGAAGTGCCACTCCTTTTAAGGTACAAGTAAACTTTGACATTACCTTATTTGAGGGCCAATAGATAGATGGTTGAATCTATTATAAGGATATTTCTCAGTTCATGACTTTTCCAACTGGGAAAAGATTAATTTTCCACTCCTCAAAGCCGCCCCCCATGTCAAGGGCAAGTGGGGAACCTATTGTGACAAAAAGGAAAAGAAGGAACCCTCTCTGTTCTTAGCCACACCCACTTGGGATTCTTTCTGAGATGCCATCAAGGAACAATATTATCCCGTGGGGAGTTACAAGTACATACAATGGACTACGCTGCGACAACAAAGGGATCAAGATGTGCATGAGCTGACAAATTTGTTCCATACCCTGTGCACAAAGTTGGGTATCAAAGATTCGGAGAGAAATTTGGTGCTAAATTACCGCAGTTGTCTACACAGATACATTCAGGAGGAAATGGAGTTCCTCGACATATCTTTGTTTTGTGCAACATACCAATATGCTGCCAAGATTGAGTAGAAATTCAAATAAAAGAAGCGATAATTTGGATCTATGAATCAAAAGCAAGGTAAAGGTGCCCCCAAACCACAAAAAAAGGATAAAGCCAAGGTGGGTCATCTGAGGACAACCCGCTAAAGTCGCAAGAAAATAACAACACTACGAATCCAAAGAAGGATACAGGAAATTGGTGTGAATTCCATAAGAGCTCCACTCACAACAAAAGTGAGTGTCAGGCCAAGCAGTCACTAGTGTCTGAGCTGAAGGCTTTTGAATCAGATGCATGCTTTGATTTTGAATCAGAACCCAATAAGGGGAATGAAAAAGGGAATAATGTTATCGATGTGGAGCCCAACACCACCATCTCCACCACTAAGATCCAGAAGGAGGAACCAAAAGATACAGAGGAGGGGAGTGCCTCTTCCACTCTGAGATGCGGGTAAAGGATTCCTTGATGCAGTTCATTTTCGACATCGAGAGCTAAAAGAACCTCATTTTAGCAAATTTTTTGAATTGGTTGGGCTCGTTAACCATAGCACACCCAAAACCGTACACCATTAGGTGTCTTCAACAAGGACATGATCTATGTGTCAGCCAACAATGTCACCTTCCCTACAACATCAAGCCCTTCATGGATAAGGTATTATGTGACATTGCTCCTCTTGATGTTTGTGATGTATTATTAGGCCAACCAAACTTGTGGAAGCGGACTGCTTTGTATAATTCCGGGTCTTGTGCTATTATTGTTAGTTTGGGAAATAAGTTATACAATATTCCAGAGGTAGCATTGCATACCACCATCTATTTGGTTACTGCAAAACAATGCAATAAGCTCATTTCCAAAACTGGGAATATTTTTTTCCTAATGATCCTCCCTCAAGGAAAGATGAATATTATGGCCAGAACCTCTAGACACGGATCCTCCGCACGACAACAACAGATGGAAAAGGTTGTGTAGGAGTGTGGGGACATCTTCACCTCACCCGGAGGGGTGCCTCTACATTGTGTTATGGAGAATGACAAAATCAAGAGGCAGATTCAGGAGATACTACAAAAAGGTTACATCTAGTCAAGTTCATCACCCTTTGGGAGCTCGATCGTGTTGGTGAAAAAGAGGGATGGGACTTGGAGAGACTTCATTGACTATCGACCGTTGAACAAGATCAATGTCCAGAATAGGTACCTGGTCCCATATATTGAAGACCTTCTGGACCAACTCAAGGGGGGGAAATATTTCAGTAAGATCGACTTGAAGTTTGGGTATCACCAGGTACAAATCAAACCCTTCGATGTGTGGAAGACTACATTCAAATCCAAGGAGGTCCTTTTCGAATGGTTGGCCATCCCTTTCGGGTTAATGAATTCTCCCGCATGGAATACGAAGGAATCCTGTTCTTCTGCCAGACATATGAAGAGCACCTCCACCACATCCGACAAGTCCTTCAAACACTCTGGCAACACAAGTTTTGTGAAAATTTGGAGAAGTGCACTTTTGGCATGACTTGGGCTCAGTATCTGGATACATTATTGATGAGTGAGGGGTGCATGTGGATCCAGCTAATATCCAATTCATTTGGGATTGGCCAACCCCAACCACTCTAACAGAGCTATGCAAATTTCTGGTTCGTTCCAATTTCTATCATAGGTGCGTGTTAGGATTCTCTCATATCACTTGGCCCTTGAGTCAAGTCACCAAGGGAGGACTGAAAGAAAAATTATTTCGTTATGAATCTCAATATAAGGCATTCGTAGAGTTGAAAAGTTAGCTCTGCTTTGCACCAGCGCTCACATTCCCATACTTGCAACAACCATTTGAGATTGAGACAGATGCCTCTGATTATGCTATTGAGGTAGTTCTTACTCAATAGGGGCATTCTGTGGCATATCACAGTGAGACACTTTCCGATACAGTCTGGAAGTATCCCACTTATGAAAAAGAGATGTATTACATTGTGTAGGATTGTCTACAATGGAAGCATTACATTTTGGGGAAGGAAATGGCCATCCACCCAAACCATCGACCCCTCTGGTTCATACAGACACAATGGAAGTTTTAGAATGATCACCATCAGAAGTGGTCCACATACCTACAACAATTTCATTTGAAAATCAAGTAGAAGAAGGGAAATTCCAATAATTTTGCAGACTGCCTCAACCGACCACCAATCATGGTGCTAACCACCATGCTCAACTCTTGTGGGAATGAGAATTCCAATTGGCCACTTCTCTACAGAAGCGATCCAGAATTTGGCCACGCATACAAGACACTCTTGGAGGGTAAGAAAGTTCCAAATTTTCACCTCTAGGATGCACTGGTATGTCACATAGGACACTTTTGTGTTCCTTCAATCGAGCATGCCAAGATGGTTTGGGAAGCGCACTACAGCTGGTTCGCTAGGAATTTCGGGGTCAAGAAAATAGTGGAAGTAATGCATAATTATTTCTATTGGCTAAACCTTCTATAGGATGTCGAGAAGTAAATCAGATCTTGCACTGCTTGCACCATTTCCAAACAGGCCATAAAGAAGAAAGGTTTCTACACTCCGTTGCCTACCGCTAGTTGACCTTGGGAATCCATCTCCATGGATTACATGTCGGGCATTCCTTCTGCTTAGCATGGAAATGACTTTGTTTTTGTGGTCATAGACAGATTCTCGAAGACGGCCATTATGGCGGTCTCCAAAAAGAATATCATAGTATAAGCCACTAATAAACTCTTTTTTGAACAATTATGGGTACACTTCAAAATCCAAAATTCTATCATCTCAGATCGGGACAACATGTTACTCGGTACATTTTGGTCCAGTCACTAGTCGATTCTAGACACTAATCTCACCAAGTCCACAACATTCCATCTACAAACGAATGGACAAAATAGATCATCAACAATATGATCATACACATCCTGGGCATGTACTACTCAATGCATCTATGCACATGGGATGAGAGCCTCCCCTATGTATATCATATCTATAACCGAACTCTCCACAGCTCAACCAACCACATCCCCTATCAACTGGACTTGAGATTCCAACCACTATGTCCCATTGACATAGCCATGTCATTTGTAGCTACTTAGGAAGATTCAGGTCATGTCCATTCAGAAGTGGATAAGGAGAACAAATTCATTGAGCGCATTCATCACATCCACCAAAAATTTCATGACATATTGGACAGAGCCAATGCTAAGTACAAGCAACGACATGATCAACATCTGGTTCCAGACAACTTCCAGGTGGGTGACAAAGTGTGGCTACATTTTTAGAAGGAGCACCTCGCTGTACCTTACCGCAAGCTTCACCCACTCCTCTATGGGCCATACACCATCACCAAGGCTAAAGGGGACAATGCCTTTGAGATCAGTATTCACCATTCCTTGGTCTACACCCAGTGTTCAATGTGGACAATCTTCAACCCTTTATTCCACCTCTACTAGACACATCCGACATGGCATAACAACTCACACCAATAGAGTTAAACCTAGAATGCATGGAACAAACCACAACTGATCAGATCATGTACACATAAATAAATAAAACCCTCCAGTAGAGGATCCAACTATATCAAGTTGTCAAAGCATGCCAACTCCTTCACCAGGGAATGCGGTTCATCAAGGACCCAGTTTAACAAAAAATTCCTCACCTCATGGAAGCTTTGCACGCATTAGGAAACATTTAATCCTAAGGGGGGGAAGAATGATCCAGTAGGATATTGGTGGCCACCCACCTATTCCAGCTAGAAATCTAGTCAGTTTCATCATTTTCCTTTTATATAGCAACATTTATTATTTTTAGCAGTTTTTTGGGTTCTCAACTTCTGGAGTATTTTTGTCCCCCTAAACAACATTTTTTTGAAGATTTCAGTAGGTCCATAGCCATGGGAAGGGGCCTAAAACCATAGGCACATGCCTGCAAAATAAAGTAAAGTACTCGGAGAGATATTTCCTATGATATAGCGTACACGACAAACAAAGGTAATATGACCAAGTTATGACCCCTGGAAATTTGCTGCCTAACTAACCCCAACGGGGCCCGCAAACTCTTGGTGATTCATCTCCTAGGGTTAGGGTTTTGGTTTTTTAGGGTTTTCCTATCTTGTTCAATAATAAAAATTCCATTGAGCCTCATTGTAACATAGTTCATAGACATATATCCGCCACATCTCTTCTCAGAGATAAGCTACTAGCGCCCTAGCTAGTTTATTTCGATTATGTCTGTAGGTATATTTCAGTCATTTGATATTAATGAAATAAATTTTTATTTCTACTACATATATACGTTTATGTGTATTTTTGTATCTTATTACGTTCCTACATAAGTCCAGATAAGTAGTATTAGAGAGATCTAATCTTTCTTGATCCTTATTTGCATGTCCCTAATGAGGTCGGGGTATAGGGAGTTAGGTCTCAATCTGGTGGAACCTTTGCAAGATCGGCTTTGCAAACCCCGACGGTCGCCCATGGGGGAAGAAAAGAAAGATGAGCGAGCAGGAGATCCTATCAAAATATTGTTCGAGGAGGTTGTCAAGAAACAAAGGAATTTGATGATGGATAGCTTTTCCCAGATCCTTCAATGGCTACCCATTGGCAACACATCTGCATCCAGCAACCACTCTAGAGGTGCCACTCCTTTTGAGGTAAAATTAAACTTTGAAATTCACATATTTTAGGGAAAAAAAGATAAATACATTGTATATATATCGTTGAATCTAGTAGAATGATATTTCTTGGTTCATTACTTTTCCAACTGAGAAAATATTTCTTTTGCACTCCTCAAATCCGTCTCACATGTCAATGATTGATGGGAAAACTAATGTGAGAAAAATGATGACAAGGAACCCTCTCTGTTCTCAGGCGCACCCACTTGGGATTATTTCTGAGACGCCATCACGGAACAATATTATCCCATGGGGAGCTATAAGTACATACAATGGACTATGCTGTGGTAGCAAAGGGATCAAGATGTGCATGAGTTGAAGAATTTGTTCCATACCATGCGGAAAAAGTTGGGTATCAAATATTCAGAGAAAATTTTGGCACTGAAGTACAACATTTGTCTGCACAAATACATTCAGGAGGAAATGGAGTTCCTCAACATCTCCTCATTTCATGCAACATACCGGTATGCTGCCAAGATTGAGCAGAAATTAAAACAGAAGAAGCAGGACTTTGGATCTATGAATAAAAATCAAGGGAAAGGTGCCCCAAAACCACAGAACAAAAGAAAAATCCAAGGCGGGGTGGCCTAGGACAACCCGCCAAAGCTGAAAGCAAAGAATAACACTGTGAATCGAAAGAAGAACACGGGAAAGTGGTCTAGATTCCATAAGATCTCCACTCACAATACAAGTGATTGTTGGGCCAAGCAGGCACTAGTGGTTGAGCTGAAGGCTTCTGAATCGGATGCATGCTTTGATTTTGAATCAAAACCCAACAATGGGAATGAAAAAGGGAAGAATATTATCGATTCGGAGCCCAATTCCACCGTTTCTGCCACGAAGATCCTGAAGGAGGAACAGAAATATCCAGAGGAGGGGGAGCACCTATTCCACTTCCAGATGTGGCTAAATGGTTCCTCGATGCAGTTGATTGTTGACAGTGGGATCCAGAAGAACTTCATTTCAGCAAATTCCATGAAGTGGATGGGCTTGTCGACTCTTACAAACCTACAACTGTACACCATCAGGTGGCTTCAGCAAGGACGATATCTCCGCGTCATCCAGCAGTGCCACCTTCCCTACAACATCAAGCCCTTCATGGATGAGTTATTATGTAAAATTTCTATTATTAGGCCAACCATACTTTTGGAAGCGACATGATTTGTTTAATTCTAGGCCTCATGTTGTTATTTTTACTTTGGGAAATAATTTGTATAGGATACCATAGGTAGAACCGTCTACCACCATATCTTTGGTTACTGCAAAAAAATACAGTAAGATAATTTCCAAAACCAAGAAATTTTTTTTCCTAATGATCCACCCTCACATAAATAATAATACTATGGCCACAACCTCCAGAAAGGACTCCTCTGCATGAAAAAAATAGATGGACAAGGTCGTGGAGGAATACGGGGACATCTTCACCTCACCTGCAGGGGTACCTCTACACTTCAGGTCAAGAAATCCATTGATTTGACCCCAGGTGTGCTTATGCCCAATGGACCAATATATCATGATATGTTCTAGAGCACGAAGAAATCAAGAGGCAGATCTAGGAGCTGCTACAGAAAGGTCACATCCAACCGAGTTCATCACACTATGGGAGCCCGATCATGTTGTTCCATGATAAGGATGGGACTTGGAGACTTTGCATGACTATCAGCTGCTGAACAAGATCATTTTACGTAATAGGTACCTGAACCCATGGATTAATGACCTTTTAGACCAACTCAAGGGGGGGAAATATTTCAGAAAGATCGAATTGAAGTCCGAGTATCACCAGGTACCAATCGAACCCTCTGATGCATGGAATATTTCCTTCAAAGCCAAGGAGGGCCCCTTCGAATGGATGGTCATGAATTTTAGGTTGAAAAATTCTCTCACAAACTTCATCAGGTTGATGGATGACATCTTGCAGCCTTTCACCAACTCATTTGTGCTAGTGTACTTGGATGACATCCTGATCTTCAACCAAACTTGGGAAGAACATCTCCACCACATCCAAAAGGTCCTCCAAACACTTCAGCAACACAAGTTGTGTGCCAATATGGATAATTTAACTTTTGGCATGACCTAGGCACAACATCTGGGATACATTATTGATGAGAAGGGAGTGCATGTGGATCCAACCAAGATCCAAGACATTCAGGATTGGCCATCCCCAACGACTCTAACAAAGCTCCAAAAATTTCTCGATCTTGCCAATTTATACTGCAGGTTTGTGCTTGTATTCTCTCATATCACTTGGCCCTTGAGTCAATTCACCAAAGGAGGAGCGAAAGAAAATTTATTTTGGCATGAATCTCAGAAAATGGCATTCATAGATTTGAAACATTGTCTCTACTCTGCACCAATGCTCACATTACCATAATTGAAACAATCGTTTTAGATCGAGACAGATGCCTCTGACTACGATATTGGGGTAGTTCTTACACAACAGGGGCATCTTGTGGCATATCACAGTGAGGCAATTTATGACACAGTCTGAAAGTATCCCACTTAGGGAAAAGAGATGCATTCCATTATGCAGGATTTTAGACAATGGAATCATTACATTTTGGGAAAGGAAACAATCATCCACATAGACCACCGACCCCTGCAGTTCATATAACACAAGGGAAGTTGCAAAATGATCGTCGTTAGAAGTGGTCCACGTACCTACAACAGTTTCATTTAAACATCAAGTACAAGATGGTCAACACCAATAATGTTGTAGATTATAATGTTGCAGATTGCCTCAGTCGAAAATGGATCATGCTGCTAACCACTGTGCTCAACTCTTATGGGCATGAGACTTCTGATTGGATGCTTCTCTACAGAAGCAATTCAAAATTCAGCCACACATACAAGAGGTTCTTTGAGGGTAAGAAAGTTCCAAATTTTCACCTCTAGGATGCACTACTATGTCACTTGGGACAGGTTTGGGTTCCTTTAAGCGAGTGTGCCAAGATGGTTTAGGAAGCGCATGAAAATTGGGTCACTGGGCATTTCAAATTCAAGAAAATAGTGGTGGTACTGTAGAAGTATTTCTATTGGCCGAACCTTCGACAGAATGTCAGGAAGTACATCAGATCCTGCACTGCTTGTGTCATTTCCAAAATGACCATCAATATGTAAGGCCTCTATACTCTATTTCCAACCCCTATTCGACCTTGGGAATCCATCTCCATGGATTACATTTCTAGCCTTAATTCTACTAAGCATGGAAACGACTGCATTTTTTTGGTCATGAGATTTTCGAAGATGGCCATTATGGCAGCCTGCAAGACTAATATCACATTAGAAGCCACTGCTAAACTCTTCTTGAATGAGTATGGGTACACTTTGGGATTCCACAGTATATCATCTCAGATCAGGATAGCAGGTTCCTCAGTACATTTTGGTCCAGCCTCTGGTCGATGCTGGACACCAAGCTCACCAAGTCCACAACTTGCCATCCCCAAAACGATGGATAGACAAAGGTTGTCAACAAGATGATCGTACACATCATGCGCATATACAACTCAAATCATCCATGCACATGGTATGAGAGCCTCCCATGTGTATAAAAAAGCTATAACTGGGATCTCCACAACTCAATCAACCATAGCCCCTTTCAGTTGGGCTTTTGATTCCATCCACTATGTCCCATTGATGTAGCCATGCCATTTGAAGCTACTCAGGTAGATTTGGCTCATGTCCAGTCTGAAGTGGAAAAGGTGAAAAAATTATTTGAGAGCATTCATCATATCCTTCAACAGGTTCATGACATATTGGAGAGATCCAATGCTAATTACAAGTAGCGACATGATCAACATCGAGTGCCACACAACTTCGAGGTGGGTGACAAAGTGTGGCAACATTTGCAGAAGGAGCGCCTCGTTGGACCTTACTGTAAGATTTTCTTGCTCCGCTATGGGACCTACACCATGACCAAGGCTGTAGGGGATAATTCCTTTGAGCTCAGTATTCCAACATTCCTTGGTCTTCACCCAGTGTTTAATGCGAACCACCTTCGGCCCTACTTTCCACCTCTATTAGACACATACGACATGGAAGAACAACTCACACCAACATAGTTAAACACAAACTTCATGGAACAAGCCACAAATAATCAGATCATGGACACATAGATCAAGAACACCTGCCAACAGAGGATCCAACTATATTGAGTTGTCAAAACAGGCCAACTCCTTCACCAGGGTAAGTGTTTCATGAGGGACTGAGTTCAACGAAAATTTCCTCACTTCCTAGAGGCTTTGCACGTAATGGGGACCATTGCTTCCTAAGGGGGGGATAATGATCCAAGTGGATATTGGTGGCCACTCACCTATTCCAACAAGACCTCTAGTTAGTTTCATCACTTTCTTTTTTTATAGCAGTGTTTACTATTTATAGAATTTTTTTCGAGTCCTAAACTTCCAGAGCAGTTTTGACCCCCTAAACGGTGTTTTTTTTATGCCTTTAGTAGGCTCGTAGCCATAGGAATGGGATTGTGGAAAAATATATAGTACTCAGAGAGATGTTTATGATAATATATCGTATGTGCCAAACATAGATAATATGACCAAGTTACGACCACGGGAAGTTGGCTGCCCAACTAACCCCAACGGGGCCCACAAAATCTTGGCATTTCATCTCATGGGGTTATGGTTTTGGTTGTTAATTATGATTTTCCTATGTTGTTTAATAATAAAAGGTCCTCAAGCCTCATTTTAACACAATTCATAGGCATGTATCCACCACATCTCCTCTCATAGATAAGCTACCAACACCTTAGCTAGTTTATTTCCATTATGCCTGTAAGTATATTTCAGTGATTTGATATTAAATGAAATGAATTTTTATTTCTACTGCATCTCTACGTTTATGTGTATCCCAGTATCTTATCATGTTCCTTAATAATTTTGGATCACATATATTGTACCACATGCCCGCAATACAACATGTACGACATGCACACAACACCACATGTATACCAGTACCATACACACAACATGTACACCGTACCACATGTACACAATAGTACTTGCACAACATGTGGACAACATCACATGTACATGACACCACCTGCACAACATGCATACAACGCCAAATGTAAACCAAACCTCATGTACAATATGTACACAACACGACATGCACGACATGTACATGACACCACACGTACACAACACAACATGCACAATATGTACATAAAACCACCTACACACATCACCATATGTATAACATGTACATAGGACCATATGCACACAACACCATATTTACATAGCACCATATGTACAACACACACACAACACCATATCTACATAACACTACATATACGACATGTACATATAATTATATGTACACAACACCGCATATCCAACATTTTCATAAAACCATCTATACCAAGCACTGCATATTAAATATACACAACACCACATATACAAAAATCATATGGAATAATATGCACACAATACTACATATGTTACATGTACACATCACCATAGGTACAATCATTGAATATATGACATGCAAAAAATATACACAAAAATAGTATTGTACATCCAAAGACCACACATTGACCCCACAAGAAACCTTGCCTCTAGTGTCTTTCCACTATCCATGCTTATCCTGGCATGCCATGGATCACACTACCTTCACTTCATTGATGTACCCCTCTACATTACCTTTCCATAACATAAACATAGGCATAGTACAAGCATATGATATCAATTTATGTCCACATGATACTGACTTCATAAATCTGTCAGAGTTACTCTTCCCACTTGATTCCTCATAAGATCAAGAACCTCTTCATGCCATTCACCTGCATAAGCAAGCATTCCTCCACAAGAAGGATCATTGAAAATCCTTCCATACAATGACATAGATACATAGATACATACATATATATATTATCATTAGCATAAAACAATCATGAATCTTGTCAAACAATATCATACATACACACATATATACATATAAACATTAGCATTAAATGACAACCCTATCAGACACAACATACATACATACATACATATATAAACATCAGCATAATCATGATCACAACATGATTACCATATATCATAAGGTCTAGGTTAAGAGAACTTCCTTTATTTGTGCACAACATGCACAACATTGAGAACAAAAATTCCCAACATATCCAAGGCATCTAACACATCATATCCACTTTCTTTACCATTTTTGTTACCTTCCTCATAATTTCTCTTCAACCATCCATTTACCGCAATGGACCCAATCAATCCAACCAACTATCATATTCTTACCTTCCATTGCGCTTACTTGTGCACTGAGCTCCATTAAAATTCCTTTTTCCCAACCAATTCCCAATACTCTCAAATAAAAGAAGAAATAACAAGAGAAAGAAATAAGAAAATCCATGAGAAACCAAAAGAAATATGACACTGCAACAAAGTGGCATGATCATGCACTAGACATAATCAAGACTGCAAATCAAGTGCAAACAAATCAAAAGACAAAAAACATAAGACTTAGCAACAAACACCATGACCCAATCCCCATGGGTTCCCAAATATTTCATGGCAGTCTCTTGCCATGCAATCCCCTACATCATACTACCATAAACACATAACTGTCAGCGCATAAATAAATATAACAATATACTAGTTTTCTTACCTTGTTGTGCCAAGCATGCTAACCTGTAACTGAACACACACATGTCAGCCATATGTATCAATAACAAGACAACATATCTATCAATTCGAAATCAACATCACCAAGACTAACAACCATGTCATAATCAACTAATAGTCAAGATCGTAATACTACAACTATCACCTACTTGCATTCAAGTGCATGTCAACTATCTCAACACGTTAGTACAACCATCTTAAAACATAATCATTTCTTCATGAAATATTATATAAACATGCTCATATGCCGTGATTAATCAAAAATTCGACAGTAAATATATGACATAATAGACACCAACACTCAAACACCAAATAGATGACATAATCAAACATTCAAGTACAAAGTAGACGACATAATCAAGCTCATACCTTAATTTATCACAGGGGAGGCTATATTGTCTGCAAAATAAATTTAGGTTAGCACGACATAACTTTACAACATATCAACCCAATCATAAATAAGGTCATAATATCCATAATAGTATCAACTTAACATGTTCACACCCTAAACTCATAAACAATTGTCATTCATGTGTACAATCATTGATGCACAATCAACCTAGATTTGTACGACATAATATCACAAATAAGTCGACTCGTACTTGAATGTCATAACCCTAGCCATCTTCCTAGGTCAACCCAAATTACCATGATACATAAAAAATTTATATCTTAAAGCCAATAAAAATAATCATCAAGTTAACTAACATATAACAACAATAAGTTAACATATAACATGCTCATCAACAACATATAACATAATTATCAGGTTAATACCATTCTTGACTAACCAATGCATGTACATATGATCACACTAGTCAACTAACATCTATAATAGAATCAATATAATGAGAGGCATACGCATAACTGTAATGCATATGACTAGACTGATCAACCAACATTTATCACATATGTAACCATAATAGTAATATAATGACCAACATATAAGTAACCTTAATGCTTACAAAAACCATGAATCACACACTTGTATGCCAAACATGCACACTTTTATGAATATCTTCTATTCCTACAAATTCCATTGTTGCAACATCACTTAATGATATGCGTCTCCTACTCTATCTCATCCAACACATTAGCATCGTAACTTACAAATATCATCATTATCACCTAATTGCATACAATGACCTTATGCACAACAACATCAATCAAGCCAATGCAAACTTGACCATATGCACCCACTTGAAATGTATAACCAATTATGAATGACCAATCCATGTCCCACATATAGCATCACATAAGCATACATGGACAATGCACAAGCATGACTAGTATGTAATCCTACCATAAGAAAGAAATTCATGTACAATATGTAACAATATGTAACCAAATGTGCAGGGAAAATACACAAGCATGAGCAACACATAACAAGTCGTACACTCATGAAAACATGTTTACAATAACACCATTATCACTTCTATGGCAACACCATTGCCACTATGACCAACACAACACGAATAAAACAAGCACATGTAGACCAAAAGCATACTAAACACATATGAAACCAACACAAATGCATGATAAACATAATGTACATCTGGTCCAAGGGTTGAACCATGCTCTTATACCACTTTGTAACACGCTCCTTCCACATCTACCCAAGTAACCAATTAATTGGGGTAAACATGTGACGAGAGGCTACTAATACAAGATTCAACCTCCTAGGTGACCTTAAGGAAGTGGAACCAATAGAAACATGACAAAAAAACCTTTTACATCATCAATGACACCCCCAAGAGCTAAACCAACCTTCCAGACCTCTTACCCCTAGGTCATACTGACCTTCTGGCTCCTTTGAGCCATAATAACAGGCATAACACTGCATGCTAGCAACTAGGGCCCCAAATGCTTAGTTCTGTGCCTGCGGCTCGAGGATTTGAGCCACATTTTTAGGCCCAAAGCCCAAGTCACTTCTTATAACTTCATGAAAAGTTTAGACATGATTAATAACAACACGACAATGAAGTAGAAGCAAACATATCATCAAGGACTCAACCAAACCCCTGCTAGCCATGACAAACATTTTTTCAAACATGTCACTAACATTGAATCTACGGGTGTAAACAACATAATTAAACATAGGGGTATCATACTTATCTGAGAATCATTAAGAAGCATATATCCCTTACATAATTAGTTCCAATACAACCTATTTGACTGTAGATACATTATGCATTCATTTACAGGTAAAAACATGGATAGATCCATACATCATCACTGATCAAATACATGCTTATAACCAACACAACAACCACAGAAATACAATGGATACAACAAAAATAGAATCCACAAAGAAAAAAATACATTTTCATACCAAAAACCAAAGGAATTAGCTCTTCATCATTGAATGCAAAAACCAACCATAGACGGGACTTCCACATTCCACCCGACCATAGATTAGCTAAGCCAAATATCTCTTCAATCAATCACCCCTATGCCATATTCCAAGCATGAATGTAGGATCTCATCAAAAACATAAATAAAAATTGATCCAACGCTTCCATAGGCCAAACCATTTCAAACCTCAACTAGTGGCTCCACCTCACAGTCAGAACACACAACCATCACAGATTGGTCTCTATCCAAGTTGTTCTAGGGCTCCATAGTGTTTGTTTCAAACAGGGATTCTAGGACTAGTAACTCAACCCCAACTATTACATGGATTCTGTTATCACTCAGATTTTCCTTGAAGTTGTTGGGAAGAGGAAAGGGGTCCGAGGTAACCACAAACCAACTTTTAGGTACAGAATCTAGCCAATATGTACCTAGAGAGGGCTCTCTCTTTAAGTTTTAGCTTTGTTTTGAAAAATATTAGGCTAGTTATGAAAGTCCAAGGATTTTAATTGTGTTTGGGTGATGAAATTCTATAGCAAAGTAAGACTAAATAGTTTAGGCCATTGGGCTAATGGAGTCAAAGAAAGATGGCTTAACTGGATTAAGTTTCTTAACAAGAGATGGTTTCACAGGGCAAGGTAATCAAATAGGGAACAATTAAAGATCTAAGATGTATGAAATGAACTTCAAAATAGATGAAGGAAAATTAAGAATCCTTCAACATATTTGAAAGAGGGAACTTGAATGATTATTAATAAAGAGAAATTAAGAATTATTTACCAAATAATCAAAATTATTAAACTAGAAAACATGAGCAATTAAGAATTCACTGTTTATACCAGTTCAGAAGAAAACATTAAGAATAACAACGATTGAAAACATATTGCACTTAAGCACTTTCTGAATTATTCCTTTTCATTTATCATTCATATATGAAACACAGATGGTATAATAAACAAGTATAAAACTCTAAAACATAAGAGATAGATGACTTATTGATCCATTGTATGACTCAAGAATCCTGTGAAAAGTCCTTTGCATCAATTCCTTATCCAGCTAGCCATGCAAAATTTGTCCAACAACACTTTATTCCAAAATAATCAATGTTATAGCAAAGTCTAAGAATTCACCCCTCAATACTCCAATTGAGGGAGTATTTATACAAAAAATTATAAAAAATATCTCCTAACAAAGTGAGATATAATTTAGGATGACTCATGAATATGTTACAAGAAAATAGAGACAGAAGGTCTCGTAGATAAGAGAAAAGATAACCGATGTTGTGCTGTTCCCTTTTTTTATGAATGTGCTGGAGGTAGGCCCTATGATTTGGCTTGCTACTATCCTCTTTAGTAACTCTGTGATGGATGCTCTGTTTTACTGATACTCTTTACCTGTATTGATACACTTTGACCTCTGTTTGATCTTTGTTTATCCTTTTTATCATGACTTACTGTAGTAAATAATCAAAATTCATGCAAGGATAATTTTTACAAAATTTCTAACATCTCTTCCCACCATTGTGCTTCTGGTATTCTGGTTCTTTGAAGCTTCCTCAGAGTCTCATCAGTCTCTGTATATCTAAAGAAAGTAGGTTGAATTTGGAATAAGTGCTTTACCTCATGTTTGAGATAAAACAAATTTTCCAAACTGTCATGAAGAATTTTTCCTGTAGGCAATTCTTTTGCTACTGATGAACTGGTCGATGAACTGGCCTGGTTGTCAACATACTTATTCAATTTCTCAACATAGCTTTCAAGGCTCATTAGTTTATCATTTGAAACTAAAGGACTTGGAAATCCTTTATTCTGCAAAATATCCAATCTCTTTGTAAAAGAATTGATTTCTTCCTACATATCAGAGAATCTTCTTTCCAGGTTTTGCATCAGAGTTCTTTTAGTAAAAACCCTTTTTATCTCCAAAATTGTTCCTGTTTTGTCTTGGATGCCTAGCTCTTCAAGTTGATATCTGTTCTTGGTATTTAAAATTTGTTTGAGCTCATTGGCTTCTTCAGGCATATTTCCTAATTCTTCTCTTGCCTTTTGAACTTCTTCCAGAGCCAATTTAACTAAATCATTTTTCTCATACATTATTTGGATTGATGGCCAAACATCATTTATTGATTGAGTGATGTTGGCCCAAAGAATTTATTTGATTTCTTTCAAAGGTTTTTCCAATGTGAGATCCTTTTCCAATGCTTTGACCAATTTTTCTAATCTGTTGATCTCTCTTGTTTTTTCTACAACACTCATCTTTGAGAGATCATATTTTTGTTCTAAGGTGGTAAATTGTACCTTTGTTTTTTAGAGCTCTGTCACTTGGAGTTTCAATTCCTCCATTGATTTTATTAATTCTTCAGTGCTTAAATTGGAAGTGTTGTCCTGTGATAATTCTGTTGACTGACCTGTTGTTGTTGTACCTATAATTACTTATGTTGTAGATGCTGGAATGTTTTTCTGCTTGTCTTTTAATGCCTTTTCAATTTATTTTTCAGTCTCATTTAGTTGCTCATTAAGTTTCAAGAGAAAATCCATCAATTCTTCTTCAGAGTTTTGCTTGATGATCTCTACAGTTTTTGGATGCCTTGAAGATGGTAGCTTTAACTGTTTCCTTAATGCTGCAATATCATCATCTTTCTTTTTTATCAAGGCTTCTGTAGCCTTAATATCTTTTATCTTTGGGATTATGACCCAATCCAATAATTATTTCTTCCAAAGTCTTTATTATGTTGTCCTTAGCTTGAGAAGAGGCTTTTTCAAGATGCAATTGAGCAGTAGTATTATCGAAGGAATTCTGTAATCTTTGGGCCATCATTGATTTATCAGTCAAAGTTGAGTAAATCATCTCTCCCGTTTGTTTGTGCAGCTCAATCTAATCCAAAGGATGAATATCCCTTTCCATGACTTCAAAATTGGTTCTGACATAGTCTGCAGCTGTTTGAGGCTGCTGCACTTTGGGCTTGAAATGACTCATCACCATTTTACCCTGTTGGATATCATAGGCTGACATCAATCTCTATTGATTTTTGGGAGCCATCTTCAAATATTGATTATAGACTTTAAGTCTTAATGGATCATTTTTGGCCTTTATATTTATAATTTTTTTCTTAATATCCCAAGCATCCTTCAGTAGTGGTTTGAAGGAAGATACTTCTGCACTTTGCTGTCTTTGTAGCTCTTTTCTCTGTGAGTCAGTGGATGTCCCACTGATTGTGAATGTTTGCTGACTATCTAACTCTTGTATCCTCTGACTATCAGTGGTTTCTTGAACAAATTATACTTCTGAGAGAGGATTTAACCTTTGTATTTTGACACCAGGTTGTTCTGAAGATCCATTGATAGGGGTGGTTGTTTCTGCATCTCTCTTCTTACCTTTTTCTTCATTGAGAGGAGTTTGAAAAATTGAAATTTCTGCCATATTAATCTGAGTGGGAGAAGTTTGTATTTGGGCCTATTCCTTGGAAGTTTCAGGTTGCTCTGTCATTGTGAATTTCTTTGTGACTTGTGTATCAGTCTCCTTTTCCTTCCCTTTGGATGCTACTGTGGCTAGTGCACTCATTTCCTGCAAATTTTGCTGAGAGATTCCAGCAGAGGAAGGACCAATTCCTGGTCTTTGCACCTGCCCAAAAGAATCCAGGTCAAGTATTTTCTCAAGATCTTTCATAACATTTTCAACACTGGCCTGTTCACTATCTTGTTCTACTAAGGTCCCTTCCATCCATTCATCCATATTTGCAAATTTTTCAATCTCTGGAATTCTATGGTGAAGGTATGGTGACAATCTATTTTTCATTCTCCTATCACAAATAAAGTTGTTGGGATCATAGGGTACCCAGTGGAAACTTTTTTGCAATTTGAGATAATATTCTAGAATTCTTTCAGCTTCTTTCCCTGCATCCCTAGTATTACAAACAAAAGGGCCTAATTGGCTCTTGATTCTGAGTTGAGCTTTCTTCTTAGCATTACAAAAATGGACTATGTCTGAATTTATCATTTGTCTGAAATATTCTAAGGCAAGTCTCATTGGAACATACTTTGGTAGCTTGAAAGGATAGAGCTCACACCCATATATTCTAATTTCTGTATGATTCTTGTACAGGTACCAATCACCTATCCCGTATTGCTTGGAAAGTTGGAGAATTTTCTTCATATCATTATTGACCCTAGGAGGGGAAACTCCTATTAATAAGGTGGTTGCAGGGTGCACAAATAGGTCAATTAACTCATTGTAAGAATAAGGAGACTGAAAGGAATTATGGAAGATTGCAGACCTTGGATTTCCTTTGGTATCAAGTTTCATGACATGGAAGGGGAAACTCTCTGATTGATAATAAAGCATGAGATGGTATATATAACAGTGGAATATTTGAAAACTCTTTCATCTTCCAATCTCATGAACTGGTCATGAATTTTATCAGCAATGTAGGAAGCAAAATCATATTTAACAGCAGGGGGCTGTCCAGGGGTAAAAATTGACAACAACACTAGGGTTAAATTATCAACGTATTCACTAGTGTTGAAACCCATTATAGAAGATATCATATTCAAAATGAGTCTGCCCATATCTGTGAAAAAGGTATATCCATAAGGAGGTGGGCCTTTGGGTTGATGTTCTAGCAACATGAAAGTTTGGGAGAGGCGATTCAGCTCTTCTTGGGATAAATTTGTGGATTTTTCAAGTAAATATCCCATGGAAAGGGGAGTCATGGCTTGACTAGGATGAAACTGTAACATTTCATTAATGGATTGAGCAGTTATTGGGAAAATAACGGTTTGATTCGGGGACATGACTGCTCATTGATTGGGATCATAATTGGCATGGCAGTAATAAATTATTTCAGGAAAAATATGAACTGAGGGTAAAAGATACATAGGAAGATTGGATTCCCACAATCCAAAAATATCAGAGCCGTTTAGGTAGCTATCTCTGCATTGGCAAAAAATTCTGAGAGGATTTTCACTAAGGATGAGGTCTTTAATCTGGAAATCCCTATCTACTAGGGGCAGATAGTCTAAATCTTTATGAGGGGCATTCAGAGGTGCAATATTCAAAGCCACAGGAGTTTCCATTTCTGGTTCTTGTGGATTCAGAAAGGAATTTGGGTTTTTGATGGAAAAATGGGCCAAATTACAGGTCTGGGAATTTAGGAGTGATATAAAGACCAAATTGTACTGTGTTTTAGTCTTTTCCTGTGGAATTAAATAAAAAACCAAGACTTGCAGGGTTCGACGGGAATTGGAGAAATACCTGTTTCCAGGAAGCGAATAGTGATGAAAAAAGGTGTATGCAATTGCTGATGGGTTCTGGACTGTTCGACTACAAGTTTCTTAGCAAGGTGACGGTTGAAAGTCTTCGATAGTTGGCTCTAAAATTTTTTGCATGGGAACACTGGTCGCTGCACGGGAAAATGAAAATGATGTGCGTTTATTTGTTTTATTCGCAAAGTCAAAAGTTGGCGGGGTTTATGTTTATGGTAGATGATGTATGCGAGAAAGGTTGTATGCGAAGAGTGGTAAGCAGTATGCATCGCACCGCTTTTGGGGATGGGTTGTTTTTAAGTGAGAGCCAGTGATTCCATACACCTCACGACACGTGGCGAGGCACTGTTTGGAAAACTGCTCAGTGATTGCGCGTTATCGTTTAGAGGTGGGGGAGCAGCGATATGGATGACAACCGTTGGTTGGGGACTGGTTGATCGCACGACTGTAGGGGAGGTGAGATGACGGGGAAATAAAGGAGCGGGCCCAATACAATTAAATATAATTTAATCATATCGGGGGCAATTCGATTGGTGGGGTAAGTTATTAATTAACCATGAGGGTTAATTAATCCTTTTTAAATGCGATGGGGAGGCGGGGCTCATAATTAGTTGGATATTTTAACTAATTAATCACAATTAACACAATATTAAGGTTATTTTTCAACCAAAGGGGCGGTATATGTAATAATTTGGGAGTTTTATATAGTTAAAATAATACGGGAATGGGTTAATTCATATAGGGAATTAAATAATAAAGTTAAAGTTAATATGAAAATGAATGAAAAGTGCTAAGTATAAAAACATTAGATTTATGTATTTAACTTATGCTTGAATGAAAAAAGGTTTTTATGAGATATTGTGCAATTTCCCTAAGTAAAATAGAATTTTACTTAGGAAAAGAATTTTTGGAAGTGAATGAATGACTTATGAACGGTTTTAAGTACTTAGGCTTTTTCAATTATTGGGCCGAGGGTCTGGTCCCTCCAAAAGTCAAGGAAATGCCTTGGGCCCCTCTAATTTTCAAATGCCCTAGTACTTAGGGGAAATTAGTGAAATTTTTAGGGAAAATGAGAAGGGAAGTTAATCATTTGACTTTGTTTTGCTTGAATTTCTTCCAGTGTAATTTTTGTCTTGCACTTGTGATGAAAGTAAATATTAACACATTTAGAGTCATTATCCATCACATGTAATTCTACAACAACATCTACCTACCCTACCTACTTTAACCTACCATTTTTTCTTCTTTATTAGGGTGCACTTAGACTGGCAAACCCTTATCACACTTTCTTTTCTTTTACATATAGAAATATATCTAAGTCTAACCTTATTACATCCAAGGGCTCAGATTAAACTGTTGAGCTCCTTTTATTTACTCTACCTATCTACTTATCTGCCAAGATTAAACAGTTTGGTCAGATTTTATTCTCTAAAACATAAAATTGTAAGATGAACTAGCCAAGCTTAAACTGTTTGACTGTTCATCAATTGTGGCATAAGATACAAGTTGCACACAATTTGTTTATTTACATAAGAGCAAAAAGTAGTGGCATTTAGACTTGCACACTTTCCTTGGCCTCTCTTTTGGTGGGGTTCATTTTCTTTTACTTTTTTGTCCATTTTTATTTTTTTCACCCTTTGATTTTTCTTTTAGGGTATACCATCTTTACATTTTTTAAATTTTTTGATTTTTTTTTTTTGACAATATGGAAAGCTTCCAAGACTAGTAACTCAACCCACGTAGGGATTCCAGAATGTTTGTCCTGTTATCACTCCACTGGATCTTCGAGGCTAAGAAGAGACCAGCAAAGGTAACCACAAAGAAATATTTCGACAAGTAGCTAGCCCTACTAGGTAGGAGAGGGCTCTCTCTAATGGATCTCAGCTAATATGACTAGATCAATGAGATATTAGGCTAGGTATAGTAGCACATGGGTTTGATTGATTTATTTTTGAGGTGCTAGATGGTGAATTTGGTCAAGGAAGGAACTAGGTTAGGGAAAACAAGGATCATAATTGTAGGGATCTGATGGATCAAGGTAGGTAAGAAGTTCAATGCTAAAGGATATCTTGATGGATTTGTTGGGAAAAATACTGGTGGGGGGGGGGGGGGGGAATCAGTCTTTATAACTCACTATAAAATTTTACCTTTTTTTTACTGAATTCTTTATGCGAATTTAATGAGCCCAACTAGCATATACATGCGACTATATTTAAACAAATTTGTGTATGTCCAGAGATATTATTATGCAAATAATTCATGACTTAGATCGATACATCATTCATTCATCATATGTTTATTAAGCAGGAAGCATGTGCAGTATGAACATAATAAATCATCACACATAAGAAATACACATGAACACCAAGATTTTTAGGTGGAAACCCAATTCAGGAGAAAACCACCGTTGTTGTCATCTTTGTCTTCAATATTTATTATATGAAAACTTCTTACATTATTGTATTGATGTAGACTCATATTAGTATGCAGGCATCTACCTGCAGAAGGCTGCAACCTTCTCTCGCTCTCCAGCTACTACTGGAAGGGATCTCCAACCCCCTGATCTCATTTACCAACCACTACTGGAAGGGAGCTTCAACCCCGTAATCAGAACACCAGATTCTACTAGCAGGAAGTTTCTACTTCCATACTGAAGGCTTCAACCCTCATAACTACTGCAAACGACGTTTCATCAATTTTCACACTGGATCCCATAGCTTCAACACAACTCAACATAAATATCAACACTAATAAACTTCACCCAAACTTCAATCAGAGCAGTGAGATCACTGTAACCAAAACACAGTAATAACCCCAGATTTCAGAATCAGCATGCAGAACCAATCTCAACCCTAATCATTGATTATCTTAAAATGCATACACTACTTCACTTTACTGAACCCGCATGTATACGCACTTTCCTTCACACCAACCTGTGTATAGATCTGAGAATACTGAATTTACACTATATGATCAGTCTCAGAACCATATCTGAGGCTTTCAGGCAGATATATTTTCAATAGTGCAGAACCCTCAATCAGTCAGTCATCACTAAACAAATTTGTTCACGCATTGATAAGATTTGTACATATTCAACTTAGCACCATATACAGTATTAAAACAACCCAGATCTACATGAAGACTTCATCGACATACAACAAAAATACAGTAGCATTAAACAGATAACCTCTTCAACAAGCTTCAGAAAACCATGATCTCCATACACGCTTTATCAGAGACAAAACCATGTGTATACGCACTTTCCCTGTGACGAACTAACGCATAGATCTATAAATGTTATTATTGCGGAAAGATTCAGATCTATAAACTTACCCATATTTCTTTACTTCATTTTAGCAAACGTGCGCCAGGTCACCGATCCAGACATGTCATAATTAGATCATGCAAGTACATAGTCATTTCAAGTCTAGAGATCCTGATCCATCATTATATCCAAGGGTACATCATACATTCAGATCTACCAATAAAACATAGTTCATCCGATGCAGATATAGTTCAGAGAGAAGTATTCAGTAACAACCATTGCACATGCACACCATGCATTATGATCTTCTTCTCCTTATGTAAAGTTAGCCTCTACTAATACCATGTGTCAAAACCACACAACTGCTGATGGTATTCGTGGATGGGATAATATAGATGACACAACGCTCAATATTTTGGGCTAATACCATGGTAATTCCCCTTGGTATCATAAATTTAGAGTGCAAAAGGCATACGCGACTTTGATTCTTCGTATCCGCATGTATACACAACTTCTCTTCATAAAAACTACATATATACTAATTCTGGATGTATACGCGGGTTGCCTATATACCAAGTAGCATATACATTGCCTCCATACGTGGGTTTCCTTCATCAAACCTGCATATACATTGAGAAATATTTCCTGTTTCATTTCTCTGGCACTTACTGGAATTCCTTTCTCTGTCACATCTGAACTGACTTGTAGAAACGTCGTTTTTTCATCTTTAACAAATAGGTTTCTTATCAAAATGCAACTCATCAAGTAATTTTACATCAAGGAAAACTTCATCAACTAGGTTGCCATCAAGGACAACATATTGCCAACAATCTCCCCCTTTGGACTTGATGGCAACCATGATGGTGTTTGATAACCACAACAGATATATACATTAATTTTTACATCTTTATTCAAACACCAAGATACTCTCCCCCTTTGAAATCAAGGGCAAAGTGCAGATCAATACCAAATCAAGGTTTATCTTCCCTTGTAAAAAGAAGAGTTCTGTAGACCTAAACTGCATTGAATTGAACATGCTCCCCCTGAATTCATGTTGAAATTTTAGATAGATTTTTCAATGAAGTACATGACTCTATAAATCAACCGAGTATGACCTTTTCTATCACCAAAGACTCATACTTACATTAGTGCTCCAACCAAGTGGAATTACATATTTGACCCAACTAGCCAATCAAGTGGGTTTACAAATTTTGAGTCAACTACCCAACCAAGTGGGTTTACAAATTTGAACAAGTTCTTTCATGACTGAATATAACAATTTAACATCATAGGTCTCAACATGACCTTTTCATCAAATTACAGATATGACTCTTTATAACCAAAACCAAAAAAATCTCAAACAGGAGATCATAACACAACAACCAATCAAAATGCCAACAATGCATCCTTTTCCACAAGGTAGATTCTCCCCCTAAACTTGTGCATCATGGACACCTTCAACAACCAATTCATCAAAGAATATTCATCAATGAGATAAATATCAAAGAAAGATATAGTAAGATGAATACTGGAACAACAATAGAGATTACCCAACAACACCACACATTTTTCTGAAAGCTAACCCAGAGAATTTATGTTAGAAAAAACCATACGCGGTTTTATGCACAAAAACTCGCGCATATATGTAATTCGCCTTTATGAAACTAGCGTACCAAATTTAATCTTCTAAAATTAATGCATATTTGATAAGAGAGGTAGAGACAACTCCCAGCTTCTGTCTAAGATATTTGAATGCTTCCCTGGGAAGAGGTTTAGTAAAAATATATGCAACTTGTTCTTTGGAGCGAACATACTCCAATTTAACCTTTTGTTCAAGCACTTGTTCATGTAGGAAGTGATACTTGATAGGAATGTGCTTGGTATTGGAATGCATAACATGATTTTTCGAGATACTAATTTCACTTGTATTATCACATAAAATGGAGATGGGAGGTGAACATTTGATTTCAATATCTTGTAATATCTGCATCATCCAAATAATTTGTGTGCAACATAATGTGGTATCCACATATTCTGCTTCCACTGTAAAGGCAATAGAATTTTTTTTCTTGCTGAACCAAGATATTAATCGGGGCCCCATATAGAATGCACCACCACTAGTGCTTTTTCGATCATCAACATTTCCAGCCCAATCCGAATCTGTGTAAGCATGAAGAGTGAGATTAACATTCTTTGGATACCATAGACCAAAGTCTTGAGTCCCTTGTAGATATTTGAATATTATTTTTACAGCCTGAAGGTGAGACTTTTTTTGATTAGCTTGGAATCTTCCAATAATCCCAACTGCATGCATAATGTCTGGTCTTGTCTCGGTTAGAAAAAGAAGACTTCCAATCATGGATCTATACTCTGGTTGATTCACCATGGGAAAATCATCATCAAAACTGAGGTTACATCCAGTTACCATTGGAGTACTCATAGGTTTTTAGTCTTCCATCCCACACTTCTTTAGAATTTCCTTGAGATATTTTGCTTGTGATAGAAATATGCCATCTATTGCTTGTTGCACTTGTAAGCCAAGAAAATATGTTAGTTCCCCAAGTAAATACATTTCAAATTCTTGCTGCATAACAGAAGAAAATTTCTGACTCATGGACTCTTCATTACTTCCAAAAATGATGTCATCAACATACACAACAATAATCAATAGTTTATCCTTCTCAATTTTTGTGTATAATTGACTGTCAACAAATCCCTTTGTAAAACCTTGTTGTTGAAGATATTTGTCAAGACGATAGTACCATGCCCGAGGAGCCTGTTTGAGACCATATAAAGCCTTTTTAAGTTTGCAAACAAGTTTTTCATCATTTCTGAAAATGAATCCTTCTGGTTGTTCTATATAAACTTATGTTCTAGATCACCACTGAGAAAAATAGATTTTACATCCATTTCATAAACTTTGAATTGTTGAAAACTTGAAAAGCAAGAAACATTCTTATGGCTTCAAGTCTAGTTACAGGAGCAAATGTGTCTTCAAATTCTATACCTTCTTGTTGAGCACACCCTTTACAAACAAGTCTAACTTTGTTACTAATAACATCTCCATTTTCATTTAACTTGTTTTTGAATATCCATTTTGTTCCAATAACATTTTTATCATGAGGGCTTGGAACCAATTCCCAAGTATGATTCTTTTCAATATGATCAATTTCTTCATTCATGGCTTGAATCCAACATTCATTTTACTAGCTTGATTTACATTTTGTGGTTCAATAGTGGATAAGAATCCCAGATAGCTAGGGGATCCTACAAGAGTTATTCTTGTTTGGACACTTGATCCCTTTTCTCCCAGAATTTGAGATTATGGATGATTCTTTTGAACATACCTGGATGGAGCCTTTTCAGATTAATCTTCTTCTGGTGCTTCATTGGGTTCTCCTTCTATATTGTTGCTATTTGGTGAAGGAAAATATACATCATCATCATCTTCATTTGTTGTTGTTATTTCCCTTTTAGGAGCTATGAGAGACTCATCAATTACAACATCAATACATTCAACAATCTTTCGAATTCTTTTATTGTAACATTTATATGCTTTAATTCTAGAAGAGTAACCAAGAAATATTCCTTCATCTGCTCTAGGTTCAAAATTACCAAGTTTTTCATCATTTTTCTTGATAAAACATTTTCTTTTGAAAACTCTAAAATTCTTTACAGTGGGAAGATTTCCATATTAGAGCTCATAAGGATTTTTATCACTGTTCACATGAACGTCGGCCTTGTTAGAATATTTACTGCAGTATGTGTTTCTTCTCCCCAAAAGGTATTGGGAGTTCCAAATTCATCAAGAATAGCACGAGCCATCTGTTGAACTGTTCTATTCATCATTTCTGCCACGCCATTTTGTTGTGGGGTTCCAGCTATAGAAAAATGTCTTTTTATGCAATGATGTTCACAGAAATCAAAGAATTCATCTGATATATATTCTCCTCCTCGTTTAGATCTAAGAAATTTGATTTTTATATCTAATTCATTTTCAACCAAAGCTTTGAAGATCTTAAATTTTTTAAATGCTTCATCTTTATTTTTCAGTAAACTGATCCAACACATTCTAGAGAAGTCGTCAATAAATAAAATATAGTATTGTTCTCCACGAGGTAAATTTTTCCTTGCAGGACCACATAGATCAATATGTATAAGTTCAAGAGGCTTACTTGCTGATCCTTCTTTGGCATTGAATTTCACCCTATTTTGGTTACTGAATTGGCATGATTTGCATATGGTACTTTAAGGCAGAGTGATGATGGGAAGATCACGAACAACTTTGAGTTTTCTAGATTTGCTTATTTGAGAGAAGATCAAATGTCCCAATATTCTGTGCCATAGCCAATTTTCTGAAGATTTACCTAAGTAGCATTGCCCTTGGCCACCTTTCAATGCATATGATTTTCTTGGTGTTCTAGTTCTTTTTATTACCATTTTTCCCATTTCAAGTTCACGTACTACACATTACTTTGAACTAAAGACAATTTCATTTCCTTGATCACACATTTGACTCACAATTAACAGGCTATGCTTTAATCCATCCACATACATAACATTGTTAGCTTTCACCTTTTCTTTTAGAAAAACATAACCTTTTCCTTTAATGACAGCAAGAGAGTAATTTCCAAAGGTAACATTATTTTCCTTCTCTAGAGCACTGTATGAAAGGAGTTTATTTTTATCACCTGTCATGTGTTTTTAGCATCCGCTATCAATTTACCATTGATTTTCTTCCCTTTCTTCAAATAAATATATGCCGCAATTTTCAACCTGTAATTCCTTATTTCTCCATACCTTGGTATTTGAAGGTATATGCACTTTTGGCTGAAGTTTAATCCTGCATTCAGATTCTTCGTGTCAAAATTTATTGCAATAAGAACATTCAATTTCATTTTGAAGAGGAGAAAATTTGTTATAAGTATTCTTCTTTATTCCAGTCTCATTTCTTTGCTTTATTTCTTCTCTGGTCATGATGGTTTTGTATGAAACACATTGAGCAGCTTTATGACCAAAATTATGACATGAGAAACAATGTCCATTAAAGAAGAAATTTCTGTGATCATGAAACCTTTTATTTATGTTTACCTGTTGATTGATATTTCTGTTATTGTTCTTCCTTGAATTGAAGTGGTCATGCTTTACCTGGGTGGTCTCTTTGTTCTTTTGTTGAGTGACAAAATGTTGTTGGTTGGATTTAGCTGCATTTAGATAGCTTGGTGCTGAAGACTGAGAGGATTCTCCGATATATCCAAGACATGTCTTTATAAGAGGAGAGCATTGTACCTTGATAATTTCATCTAAGGTTTCAAATCCTTTAGAAAATATAAGATTTAAAGTTTTCACTTTCTCAATTTCCTTTCTTAGACTTACTATTTCACATTCTAATTTCTCATTATGCTTCTCCTTTTCTATAAGCTGATTATTTAGAGTATCTATGGCAATTTTTTTTTCTTCCAAACATATTTTGAGATGATTTATTTCTTCAAGAAAATAATTTTCTTCTAATGCATCCATAAAAGTATCTTTAGCCTCACTAGAGTATTTTTTGAAAGCCATGAGTAGTCTAATATCTTAATTAGATTCTCCTTCTTCACTATTTGATAGACCATCACAATCTTCATGAGTAGAATAGATTTTTCTATTGATAAACCATTTCTTATTTCCTTTTGCCACTTCCTTTCCCTTTTCATAGTTATCTTTATGGGGACATTTAGCAACATAATGACCAACTCTTCCACAAGAAAAAAATTTAAAAGGAAGCTTACCTCTGAACCTTCCAGTGCCAAGTTGTAGCTTCTTTACAAAATTTATCTCATCTTCTTTTGAAACGTAGTGTGATCCTTCTTGTTCTTCTACTTCCTTTCCTTTTGAAGCAACTCTAAAGACAACTTCTTTGACGTCAGATGGACCTCCTTTCCTCATTTCACATGTAGACATAATCCCATGAAGTTGAACAATAGTAAAAGTTTGTAGATCTTGCTTCTCTTCAATAGCAGACACTTTTGACTCGAATTTGGGAGTTAGAGATCTTAAAACCTTTTCTAATAGAGTAGTGTCAGTTATGGTTTTAGCCAGATTTCTCATACGATTTACAATATCATCTAGACATAAAAAGGAAGTAGCAATGCTTTCCTCATTGTGCATTCTGATTTTTTCATATTGAATTATGAGATTTTGGAGTTTAGCACTTTTTACCTTGGCATCACCTTCATAGCTCAGAATTTTTTTGTCCCATATCTCCTTTGTTGTATTCAACTGCATGACTTTGACAAATTCTGATTCAGTCAAAATTCCCAATAATGCATTGACTGCCTTTGCATTGGTTTCATAGTTTTTTCTTGCAGCTAGATCTGTTGGAACTGAAGATGGATATTGATAACCTCCTTCAACTATAGCCCATACATATGCTCCAAGGGACTAAAGATAGGATCTTGTCCTTGTCTTCCAGAAGATTAAATTGTTTCCGTTAAAGAGAGGAGGCCTAATAGATGATGTCCCATCTTGATTTCTCATCTTAGATGATCTTCCTTGTAGCGATTAAGCTTCTTCAAAAGGACCTTCTCTAATACCATTTGTTGGGAAAAATACTGAGAGGGGGGGGGGGTGAATCAATATTTATAACTCACTGTAAACTTTTAATTTTTTTTTAAACTGATTTCTATACACGAATTTAATGAACCTGACTAGCGTATACACACGACTGTCTTTAAACAAACTTGCGTATGTCCAGAGATATCATTATGCAAATAATTATTGACTTAGATCAATGCATCATTAATTCATCGAATTTTTAGTAAGCAGGAAGCATGTGCAGTAAGAACAGAATAAATCATCACAGATAAGCAATACACATGAACACCAGGATTTTAAGGTGGAAACCCAATTCGGGAGAAAACCACCGATGTTGTCATCTCTATCTTCAATATTTATTATATGAAAACTTCTTACAATATTGTATTGATGTAGACTCAGTACAATATAGGCATCTACTTGCAGAAGGATGCAACCTTCTCTCGTTTTCCAGCTACTACTGGAAGGGAGATCCAACCCCTTGATCTCGTTTACCATCTACTTCTGGAAGGGAGCTTCAACCCCCTGATAAGAAAACTAGCTTCTAGTGGCAGGAAGCTTCTACTTCCATACTGAAGGCTTCAACCCTCAGAACCACTACAGACTACGTTTCATCAATTTTCACACTAGATCCAACAAATTCAACACAACTTAGCATAAAGATCAACACTAATAAAATTCACCCAAACTTCAATCATAATAGTGAGATGACTGTAACCAGAACACAGTAATAACTGCAGATTTCAGAATCAACATGCAGAACCAATCTCAACCATGATCATTCATTATCTTAAAATGCATACACTACTACAATTTAATGAACCCACGTGTATACGTGCTTTCCTTTACACCAACCTGCATATAGATCGAAGAATACTGAATTTACAGTCTATGATCAGTCTCAGAACCAGATCTGAGGCTTTCAGTCAAATATCTTTTCAGTAGTGCAGAACCCTCAACTAGTCAGTCATCATTAAACAATTTTTTTCACGCATTGATAAGATTTGTACATATTCAACTTAGAAGCATATACATTATTCAAAAAATTAAAATCTACATGAATACTTCATCGACAGGCAACAAAAATACAGTAGAAATACAACAGCATTAAACAGATAACCTCTTTAGCAAGCTTCAGAAAACCCTGATCTCCATATGTGCTTTATCAGAGACAAAGCCGCATGTATACGTGCTTTCACTATAATGAGATAGCATATAGATTTGTAAATGTTATTACTGTAGAATATACAGATCTATAAACTTACTCAGATTTCTTCACTTCATTTCAGCAAACATGCGCCAAGTCACCGATCCAAACATCTCATAATTAGATCATGCAATTACATAGTCATTTCAAGTCTAGAGATCCTGATCCATCATTGTATCCAAGGGTGCATCATAGATTCAGATCTACCAATAAAACAGAGTTCATCCCATGCAGATATACTTCAAAGAGAAGAATTCAGTAACAACCCTTACACATGCACACCATGTACTATCATCTTCTTCTCCTTATATAGATTTAGCCTTTACTAATACCATGATTCAAAACCACACAACTGCTGATGGTATTATTGGATGGAATCAAATAGATGACACAACGCTTAAGACTGTGGGATAATACCATGGTAATGCCCCTTGGTATCATAAATTTAGAGCGCAAAATGCATAAGCGGCTTTGATTCTTCATACATGTGTGTATACACAACTTCTCTTCATAAAAATTGTGTATATACTAATTCTGGATGTATATGCAAGTGGCTTGTATACCAAATAGCTTATATGTTTCCTCCATACATGGCTTGGCTTCATCAAACCTACGTATACATTAAGAAATACTTCCTGTTTCATTTCTCTTGCACTTACTGGAATTCCTTTCTTTGTCACATCTGAACTAACCTTTAGAAACATCATTTTTTAATCTTTAACAAATAGGTTGCTTATCAAAAGGCAACTCATCAAGTAGGTTTCCATTAATGACAGCTTCATCAAGAAGGTTGTCATAAAGGACAACATATTGCATCATATTTCCAACAAGAGTGGTTTAGACTGCTAGGCTTTGAGAAAAGAGCATAAGATATATGAATTATTTTCTACAAAGAAGAATATGAAACAAATTGTAACTATTCCTCCAAAACAAAGCATAAGCTTAATGAATTATGTATTTCTGACTTAGGAACCAATTACATATAAAGATGGCATGAATATGAAATCACAATACATTCAAAAATTTTCAAAACATAAGAAGAAACAATGTCAAATCACTTTACCACAATAATTCCATCAAAATAACTGCAACTTAGTCTGTTATTACTTGCCAAAAATTTGATTACAATAATGTTCAGTGATCAATCCAACAACATCTAACCCTTTCCATGAGAAAAGAAGTGAATAATATAGACCAAAACTGATTCTCTGAGCTTAGGGGTCGAATCCATGACTTGTAGAGCTGATCCAGAAAATTCTCAACTGGAAACCCAAATACTAAGGAGGTCAACAAACTCATCCCTAACTTTGGTGAAACTGATTCATTTGTCCTAAAAATCCATTTTTATCCGATGTATAGATACCTCTAGTAACTAAAAGTGACTTAATTACATTTACATGGATTAATTACATCAGTAAAATTCATAAATTCCATGACCAAAATGAGAAATCTGGAAAAATCTAAAAATATCAGGCAACTGGCAAAGGTGCAGCGCCATTGGGAAAAGCATAACGCCCTTGACAAAAGTGCATCGCCAACTTCAAGGTCACTTTTGGAGGACTTTATGAAGTCCAAATTGAGCCTAAGATAGCTCATTGGAAATAGGCTCCTCTCAAGTTTACAAAAATTCCCTTAAGAGCTGAAAACGATGAATTTAAGGCCTCAAAATTGAAATCTACCAAGACTGGTCAAAAGCGCAACGCCAACCTTAAAAATGAGGCAGAAAGGTGGTTTTTTGGATGTTTTTGGTCATTTCTCCCTGTCATAATGTCCAAATTTGATGTGCCAATAGTCAAAAATTTATTTAGAGGGCCTTTTGAATCTAATGGTGGTGACCATTTCTCATTTTGAGGCTCCTAGAACCAGGGCACTGCGTTTTTGACAAGTGGACTATGTCAAATTTCAGTGTTTTTTTTACAAACCTAGGCCTTAGAGATGGAGAATATCTCCCTAACCATGAAATTTTTTGCACAACTGAGAGAGTTTTCTTTTTATTTGGCATGTTAGGAACAACAATATCCTTCAGTTTCCCAAGATGCTTCTCAGATTGTCCACAATATTCTTTGCAAAAAGGTGTCTAAAACAGGACTTTGCATAGGCAGAAAAATAGGCTATGAATATGTGAATGGATCTCTCATTCTGTAATATCTGTGGACAAAGTGAGATAGGTTTTTGTACTTTGATATCTTAGGAACAAAAAAATCCTCCAGTTTCTCAAAATTCTTCTTTTTTTTCCATAATATGTTCCGCAAAAATATGACTAAACATGACATTTTTGGAAAATGTGCCTTAAAAGATTTTTTCAAATTTCTCAATTTTTTCTCCAAATTTCCTCAAAATTGCTCCAGAGATTCCAAATAAGGTGTGTTATGTTATCATGGATGTATCAACAAGTAGGTCTAACTTACCCTTCTCCTTTTGACAAATTAGGGTTTCCTTTGTAGTGTGATTTCAAGAAGGGTTTGTAATGCTCAAGGTCTAGGTCCATGCCTTAAGATTATCCATCATTTATTGTAGGTATGTTTCTCTTCCTCCATGGTGTTTCTCTTTTCCTCCACTATGTTCAGTTTCTCTTGAAACCCTATGGAATAAGGGGAAGGGAAAGGGAGTAGGATTGTAGGGTTAGGGGGTTGGGATGAGTGAGGGAAATTTTGGGGAAATGTGTAAAGGGGTTCGGTAGCTTATGGAAGTGATGGGAGGCTGAAATGTTACGAGAAATAGTGTAGGAAATTTCTATTACAGGGAGGTATCTAGCTGCCTAGGAAAGCACGACTTAGGGGTGTTAGGGTTTAGGGAATAGGGCTTAGGAATGGAAAATAAGGTGTTGTAGGGGTAGGGGGAGTGTTTTTGAAAGTGTGTAAAGGGAAAATAGGGTCTACGGAAAACAATGTTGGCTTGCAAGAGTGAAACCTAGGGTTTCTTTGATTAAAACTTGAAATAATGAGTGAGGAGGGTTTACACCATAAATTTTAAATTATGAAGTGAAAGGAAGGCTTTTAGAAGTGTAACTTACTTGCACTTGATTGAGAAAACCCTAATTTGATGCTTGGACCACTTGTAAATAATATTTGGAGGTTTTAGGTGAAATATGGAAAAAGCGTAGCAAATCCCAAGAAAAAGTGTAGCACCTGAAGCAAGAGCAGAGTGCCTCTTGGTCAAAAGGGCAGTGCCTCAAGCAAGAGCACAACTCCTTCAAGGAAATTCAACTTTCTCGTTGAAATTTGATTTTTGACTTGGGGAAGCTGAGAGCTCAATGCGTTAGGATGCAAATGAGTGTCTCCTTTGTCTTTGATGACCCTTTATACTTGATGAAATTTCAAAAATAGGCATGGGACCCACATTTTCCTTTTCAAACTCAACTTAAATATTGAAATTCACCTTTCAATTCTTTATCTTGATCCTTTGAATTTGATCTTTTGGTGGATTTGGAACACTTATGACTTTTGGAACTATGACTTACTTGGCTGATGGAACCTTGAGTATGCAGCTACCTTGGAACCATGATAAATTATTACATATTCAGAAACATAAAATTACATATTGAATTGAAATTACATTTACAAATCAAACTTTCGTAATAAAATGTGTTTATTGTCACTCTTTTACTTGTTGGACTTTAATGCATGAAAATGGTGATTTCATGGACCTTGAAAACCCTAAGACCTAATGGAGACTTTGACTGAATGAAGTTCATGATGAAAAGACTGAAATGATGATGATAACTCATGACTAATGTACACTCAGCAAAGTGGTGAAATGAGCCAGCAAGTTATAACATTTTGAAAAGAGTGAGGTTTGACCTTGGGCTACCTCCAACGACCAAATTTTTGCATGATGACCTAATGGAATAACAAAAATTTTAGAATGGGACACTACTATGATATGAAAAGATATTTTTTGATCACTGGTGGAAGGATGCAAAAATTGACACTAACATTGGCTCCAGCTGGGGGATGAAAACTCCTTGGAGGTGTTAAGAACACCATAGTACAAGTAGCCTATCCATTGGGCATGGAGTCAAAAGTTAAAAACCAAACTGAATACTGAAAACTTGACTCGATAAATTGACTCAAAATTGGACTAGTTGAATATTGAAAACTTGACTTGATAAACTAACTCAAAACTGGACTGACTGAAATAAAAACTTACAAAAGTTATTTATGGCAGCATATCACCGAGACTTTAGGGCTTAAAATCCTGATGAAAATCACCTGCTTGTTGAAGACATATGTGCAATCATGTGAAGTGATCCTTCCAGTGTAACTAATCCAACAGATGGATACTTACTTGAATTATGATCTCACTTTCCTTGAGCAGGCAAAAACAACAAAAGATAGACAACTTCGAGTTTCCACTGAAAATGTGCATATGATCCAGAAATACAAGAAAATTCATCTCCCATGTTGACTTTAGCAAATCAATATAAGGATCTTCAAAAGTATGAAATGTTGCCTTGTCTTGAGATCCAGTAAAAACACAAGCACACTCTTCATTATGATCTAAAAGAACATTTGGTTGTTGATCCATAGGAAGGCATAGGGAAGCATAAATTTTTGTTATCTGAGTGTTGGCTGTAAATTCCTCAAGCATGGTTAAATTTGACTCCATATCTTGCATGTTGTCTATCTTAGGCTCATACTCCTCCAATTCATAGTCTAAATCATCCTTGAATAGAAAAAATCCTTCAAGATTATCAAACATGATAACCCTATCCTCTTCATGAAAGACAACAGTCTCTATTAGCTGATCTCCTTGCAGGAAAAAATCATCACAAATTGGCTTACTCACAACAGCTTCCTGTATAGTTTCATCAGTTTCATGATTTTCATCATTTAAACTCATATTTTCATTTTCAATAACGGAAGAAGTTTCACTAACACATTCTTGACTATGTCAACACTGAAAACCTGCATTAGCTTGGGTTGTAACATGACTTTTCAGTAGCTGATCTATTTCATCTTTAGACAGAGGAGAAACTTGAGCTTTATAATAGTTAACATTAGCTTGATGATTTTCATTTTCAAGATCAGGAATATTCATTTCTCTTTCTTGGTCTTGGTATTTTTCATCCGAGGAAGTTATTGATTCTTGCTGGGAGGAAAAATCATATAGGGCTTCTATGATCTCATCATTTAGACACTCATCATTCCCATACAAATTTTCAAGAAACTCAACGAAATTATCATATATATCACAACAACTATCAATCATCGACAAGAAAGAATTAGAGCTTAGATAATGTTGAAATAAAACTTAATGAAAGTCTTTTAGAGAATATAAAGTAGCAGATGGTAGACTCTCATACCATGATCTTGATTTTTCCTCTATGGTAACCATAAACATCTTCATTAGACAATCTTCAGGAAACTCAATATTTAGTCTGTGAATATGAGAATGAAATTTGACCAAATGCAAACTAGCATCTTCACCGTCCTGACCCTTAAACTCTGAGAGTTATGATTTCCAATCTATACAAGGAATATGGTTTAGAAAACTAGGAATATGAGCTCGATTCATAGGAGCATACCTTCGAGCAATTGAATCCATTTTAACAATATTGAAGTCACCAATAATTTCTTCAAACTACCAGTTCTTGAAAAGTGGAGTCGCCGTGAAAATTTTGAACCTTTGAATTCTTTGACATTGGAGTCGCCAGGTGAAATATGCACAACCTTGTTTGTGTATGACTGTTGTTCACCATCAAAAATCAGATCTGATCCTTGTCATTCTTTCCCGAGGAATATATATCACCTCGTTCCCCAGTATGGTCGTCAAGGTGTTATCACTCCACCAGATATCCGAGACTGAGAAGAGACCAACAAAGGTAACCACAAACCAATATTTCGCCAAGTAGCTAGCGCTACTAGGGACGAGAGGGCTCTCTCCAATGGATCTCAGCCAATATGACTGGATCAATGAGATATTAGGCTAGGTATAGTAGCATAGTGGTTTGATTGATTTATTTTTGAGGTGTTGGATGGTGAAATTGGTGAAGGAAGGAACTAGGTCAGGGCAAACAAGGATCATAATTGTAGGGATCTGATGGAGCAAGATAGGTAAGCAGTTCAACACAAAAGGATATCTTAATGGAGTGGTTTAGACTACTAGGGTTTGAGAAAAGAGCATAATAGATATGAATTCTTTTCTACTAAGAAGAAGATGAAACAAATTGTAACTATTCCTCCAAAACAGAGCATAAGCTTAATGAATTTTGACTTTCTGACGTAGGAAACAATTACATACAGAGATGGCATGAATATGAAATCACAATACATTCATACATTTTCAAAACATAAGAAGAAAAAATTTCAAATCACTTTACCACAAGAATTCCATCAAAATAGCTGCAACTCAGTATGTTATTACTTGCAAAAAATATGATTACAATATTGTTCAGTGATCAATCCAACAACATCCAACCCTTGCCATGAGAAAAGAAGTGAATAAGATGGACCAAAACTGATTCTCTTCGTACCCGTGTGTATACGCAACTTCTCTTCATTAAAACTGTGTATATACTAATTCTGGATGTATACATGGGTTGTCTGTATACCAAGTAGCGTATACATTGCCTCCATACGAGGGTTGCCTTCATCAAACCTGTGTATACATTGAAAAATGTTTCCTGTTTCATTTCTCTGGCACTTACTGGAATTCCTTTCTCTGTCACATCTGAACTGACCTGTAGAAACATCATTTTTTCATCTTTAACAAATAGTTTGCTTATCAAAAGGAAACTCATCAAGTAGGTTTCCATCAAGGACAACTTCATCAAGAAGGTTTCCATCAAGGACAACATAATGCATCATATTTCCAACAAGAGTGGTTTATACTTCTAGGGTTTGAGAAAAGAGAAAAAGATATATGAATTTTTTTCTACAAAGAAGAAGATGAAACAAACTGTAACTATTCCTCCAAAACAAAGCATAAGCTTAATGAATTATGTATTTCTGACTTAGGAAAAAATTACATATAGAGATGTCATGAATATTAAATCACAATATATTCACACATTTTCAAAAAATAAGAAGAAACAATGTCAAATCACTTTACCACAATAATTCCATCAAAATAGCTGCAACTCAATCCGTTATTACTTGCCAAAATTTTTATTACAATAATGTTCAGTGATCAATCCAACAACATCCAACCCTTTCCATGAGAAAAGAAGTGAATAATATAGACCAAAACTGATTCTCTGAGCTCATGGGTCGAATCCCTGACTTGTGGAGATGATCCACAAATTCTCAACTCGAAACCCAAAGACTAGGGAGGTCAACAAACTCATCCCTAACTTTGGTGAAACTGCTTCATTTGTCCCAAAAATACATTTTTATCCAATGTATAGATACCTCTAGTAACTAAAAGTGACTTAATTACATTTACATGGCTTAATTACATCAGTAAAATTCATAAATTGCATGACCAAACTGAGAAATCTGGAAAAATCTGAAAATATCAGGCAACTGAAAAAAGTGCAGTGCCATTGGGAAAAGCACGGTGCCCTTGACAAAAGCACATCACCAAATTCAAGGTCACTTTTGGAGGACTTTTTGAAGTCCAAATTGAGCCCAATATAGCTCATTGGAAATAGGCTCCTGTCTAGTTTACAAAAATTCCTTTAAGAGCTGAAAATGATGAAGTTAAGGCCCTAAAAACTGAAATCTACCAAGACTTGTCAAAAGCGCAATGCCAACTTGAAAAATGAGGCAGAAAGGTGAGTTTTTGGATGTTTTTGGTCATTTCTCCTTGTCAGAATGTCCAAATTTGATGCGCCAATAGTCAAAATTTATTTAGAGACCCTTCTGAATCTAATGGTGGTGACCATTTGTCATTTTGAGGCTCCTAGAAAAAGTGCAACGCAGCTGAATACTGGAAACTTGACTCGATAAACTGACTCAAAACTAGACTGACTGAAATAAAAACTTACAAAATTTATTTATGGCAACATATCACCGAGAATATAGTGCTTCAAATCCTGATGAAAACAACTTGCATGCTGAAGACATATGTGCAATCATGTGAAGTGATCCTTCCAGTGTAACCAATCCAACAGATGGGTACTTACTTGAATTATGATCTCACTTTCCTTGAGTAGGCAGAAACAACAAAAGATAGGCAACTCCGAGTTTCCGCTAAAAAAGTGCTCATGATCTAGAAATATAAGAAAATTCATCTCCCATGTTGACTGTATAAAATCAATATAGGGATCTTCAAAAATATGGGATGTTACCTTGTCTTGAGATCCAGTGAAAACACAAGCACACTTTTCATTCCGATCTGAAAGAACACTTGGTTTTTGATCCATAGGAAGGCATAGGGAAGTATGACTTTCTGCTATTTGAGTGTTTGTTGTAAATTCTTGAAGCATCGGAAACTCTGACTCTATCTATTGCACGTTGTATATCTTAGGCTCATGCTCCTCCAATCCATAGTCTAAATCATCCCTGAATAGAAAAAATTCTTCAAGATTATCAAGCATGATAACCCTATCCTCTTCATGAAATACAACAGTCTCTATTAGCTGATCTCCTTGCAGGAAAAAATCATCACAAATTGGCTTACTCACAACAACTTCTTGTATGGTTTCATCGGTTTCATGATTGTCATCATTTAAACTCATATTTTCATTTTCAATAATGGAAGAAGTTTCACTAACACATTCTTGACTATGTGAACACTGCAAACCTGCACTAGCTTGGGCTGTAACATGAATTTTCAGTAGCTGATCTATTTCATCTTCAGACAGAGGAGAAACTTGAATTTTATAGAAGTCAACATTGGCTTGATGATTTTCATTTTCAAGATTAGGAATATTCATTTCTCTTTCTTGGTCCCGATATTTTTCATCCAAGGAGGAAGCTATTGATTCTTGTTGGGAGGAAAAATCAGATAGGGCTTCTATGATCTCATCATTTAGACACTCTTCATTCCCATAAAAAGTTTCAATAAATTCAATGAAATTATCATATATCTCACAAAAAATATCAATCATCGACAAGAAAGAATTAGAGCTTTGATAATGTTCAAATAAAACTGAATGAAATTCCTTTAGAGAATATAAAGTAGTAGATGGTAGACTCTCATACCATGATCTTGATTTTTCCTCCATGGTAGCCATAAACATCTTCATCAGATAATGTTCAAGAAACTTAATCTTTAGTCTGTGAATATGAGAATGAAATTTGACCAAATGCAAACTAGCATCTTCACTTTCATGACCCTTAAACTTTGACAGTCCCTATTTCCAATCTATACAAGTAATACAGTTCAGAAAACTAGGAACATGAGATCGATTCATAGGACCATACCTTTGAGTAATTGAATCCATTTTGACAAAATTGAAGTCACCAAGAATTTCTTCAAACTACTAGTTCTTGAAAAGTGGAGTCGCCATGAAAAGTTTGAACCTTTGAATTCTTCGATACTAGAGTCATTAGGTGAAAGATACACAACCTTCTTTGTGTTTGACCATTGTTCACCATCAGTAATCAATTCTGATCCTTGTCGTTCTTTCCCAAGGAAGATCTGTCACCTCGTTCCCTAGATCGCCAAGGTGTTATCACTCCACTAGATCTCTGAGGTTGAGAAGAGACCAAAAAAGGTAACCACACACCAATATTTCACCAAGTAGCTAGCCCTACTAGGCAGGAGATGGCTCTCTCTAATGGATCTCAGCCAATATGACTGGATCAATGAGATATTAGGCTAAGTATAGTAGCACAGGGGTTTGATTGATTGATATTTGAGGTGTTGGATGGTGAAATTGGTCAAGGAAGGAACTAGGTCAGGGAAAATAAGGATCATAATTGCAAGGATATAAGGGAGAAATGTAGATAAGCAGTTCAACACAAAATAATATCTTGATGGAGTGGTTTAGACTACTAGGGTTTGAGAAAAGAGCATAATAGATATGAATTATTTTCTACAAAGAAGAAGATGAAACAAACTGTAACTATTCCTCCAAAACAGAGCATAAGCTTAATGAAATTTGTCTTTCTGACTTAGGAAAAAATTAAATACATAGATGGAATGAATGTGAAATCAAAATACATTCATACATTTTCAAAACATAAGAAGAAACAATGTCAAATCACTTTACCACAAGAATTCCATCAAAATAGTTACAACTCAATATGTTATTACTTGCAAAAAATATGATTACAATAGTGTTTAGTGATAAATCCAACAACAACCAACCCTTTCCATGAGAAAAGAAGTGAATAATATAGACCAAAATTGATTCTCCCCCAGCTCAGGGGTCGAATCCCTGACTTGTGGAGCTGATCCATAAAATTCTTAACTGGAAACCCAAAGACTAGGGAGGTCAACAAACTCATCCCTAACTTTAGTGAAATTGATTCATTTGTCCCAATAATACATTTGTATCCAATTTATCTACCTATATTAACTAAAAGTGACTTAATTAAATTTACATGGATTAATTACATCAGTAAAATTCATCAATTCCATGACCAAACTGAGAAATCTGGAAAATTCTGAAAATATCAGGAGGGCAAAAGCGCAGCGCCAACTTCATGGTCACTTTTGGAGGACTTGCTGAAGTCAAAATTGAGCCCAAGATAGCTCATTGGAAATTTTCTCCTCTCTGATTTCCAAAAATTCCATTAGTGTCTAAAAATGAGGAAGTTAAGGCCCTCAAAATGGAAATATCCCAAGACTAGTCAAAAGCACAGCACCAACCTGAAAAATGAGGCAAAAAGGTGATTTTTTGGATGTTTTTGGCCATTTCTCCCTATCATAATGTCCAAATTTGATGTTCCAATAGTCAAAATTTTACGTATATGGCCTTATGAATCCAAACGTGGTGACCATTTTTCATTCGGAGACTCCTAGAAATAGCGCAACACCCTAGGCGCTGCATTTTTTACAAGTGGAATGTGTCAATTTTTTGGGTTTTTTTTTAACAACTAGGCCTTAGAGATGGAGCGATATATCCCTAAATATGAACGTTTTTGCAAAATTGAGGGACATTTTTTCTTTTTCATGTTAATAAAAACAACCTCCTCCAGTTTCCCAAAGTGCTTCTCGAATTGTCCAGAATCTTCTCTGTAAAAAGGTGTCTAAAACAAGACTTTGCATAGGCAGAAAATAGGTTGTGAATATGTGAATGGATATCTCATTCTGTAATACCTGTGTAAAACGTGAGATAGGTTTTTGTAATTTGATATATTAGGAACCAAAACCTCCTCAAGTTTCTTAATATTCATCTTTGTTTGGCCACAATATGTTCTGCAAAAATATTGCTAAAGAGGAAATTTCTGGAAAATGTGCCTTCAAATATTTTTTCAAATTTCTCAAATTTTTCTCCAAATTTCCTCACAATTGCTCCAGAGATGTCAAATAAGGTGTTTTATGCTATCATGGATGTATCAATAAATAGTTCCAACTTACCCTTCTCCTTTTGACAAGTTAGGGTTTCCTTTGTAGTGTGATTTCAAGTAGGGTTTGTATTGCTCAAGGTCTAGGTTCATGCCTTAAGATTCTCCCTCCTTTTTTGTAGGTATTTTTCTCTTCCTCTATGGTGTTTCTCTTTTCCTCCATTATGTTTCTCTCCTCCTCCATTAGGTTTAGTTTGTCTTGAAACCCTAGGGAAGAAGGGGAAGGGAAAGGGAGCAGGATTGTAGGGTTAAGGGGTTGGGATTAGTGAGGGAAAATTTGGGGAAATGTGTAAAGGGGTTGGGGATCTTAGGGAAGTGATGGGAGGCTGAAATGTTAAGGTAAATATGGTAGGAAATTTCTATTACAAGGAGGTATCTAGCTGCCTAGGAAAGCACAGCTTAGGGGTGTTAGGGTTTAGGGAATAGGGCTTGGGAATGGGAAATAAGGTGATGGAGTGTTTTTTGAAGTGTGGAAAGGGAAAATAGGGTCTAAGGAAAACAATGTTGGCTTTCAAGAGTGAAATCTAGGGTTTCTTTGCTCAAAACTTGAAATTATTATTGCGGAGGTTTTACACCATAAATTTGAGATTATGAAGTGAAAGGAGGGATTTGAGAAGTGTAACTTACTTGAATTTGATTGAGAAAACCCTGATTTTATTCTTGGACCACTTGCAAAGAATATTTGGAGCCTGTAGGTGAAAGATGGCAAAATCGCAGTGCATGAAGCAGGAGCGCAACGCCTCCCAGGAAAAATCGCAACACCTGAAGCAGGAATACAACACCTCAAGTAGGAGCGTAGTGCCTTCAAGGAAATTCAACTTTCTTGTTGAAATTTTGATTTTTGACTTGGGGAAGCTGAGAGATAAATGCATGAGGATGAAAATGAATGTCTCCTTGGTATTTTATGGCCCTTTATACTTGATGAAATTTCAAAAATAGTAATGGGACCCACATTTTCCTTTTCAAACTCAACTTAAACATTGCAATTCACCTATCATTTTTTGATATTGATCCTTTGAATTTGATCTTTTGGTGTATTTAGAACACTTATGACTTTTGGAACTTTGACTTAATTGGTTGATGGAACCTTGACTACGCAGATACATTGGAACCATTAGAACTTATGACATATTCATAAACATAAAATTACATATTGAATTGAATTACATTTACAAGTCAAAATTTCATAATAAAATGTGTTTATTGTCACTCTCTTACTTGCTGGAATTTTATGCATGCAAATGGTGATTTGATGGACCTTGAAAACCCTAAAACCTAATGGAGACTCTGATTGAATGAACTTAATGATGAAAATACTGAAATGATGATGATACATCATGACTGATATACACTAAGTAACGTGGTGAAATGAGCCAACAAGTTATAAAATTTTGAAAAGAGAGATGTTTTAACTTAGGGCTACCTCCAATGACCAAATTTTTGCATGATGACCTAATGGAATGACAAAAATTTCAGAATGGGACCCTAATATGATATGGAAAGAGTTTTTTTAATCACTGGTGGCAGTTTGCAAAAAAATACACTAACACTGGCTCCAACTGGGGGATGACAGCTCCTTGGAGGTGTTAAGAACACTGTAGAACAAGTAGCCTATCCATTGGGCATGGAATCAAAAGTTAAAAACCAAACTGAATACTGAAAAATTAACTCGATAAACTGACTCAAAATTGGATTGACTGAAATAAAAACTTACAAAAGTTATTGATGGCAGCATATCACCAAGACTTGAGGGCTTCAAATCTTGATGACAACCACCTGCTTGCTGAAGACATATGTACAATCATGTGAAGTGATCCTTCCAATGTAACCAATCCAACATATGGCTACTTACTTGAATTATGCTCTCACTTTCCTTGAGCATGCAGAAACAACAAAAGATAGGCAACTCCGAGTGTCCACTGAAAATGTTCTCATGATCCAGAAATACAAGAAAATTCATCTCCCATGTTGATTGTATAAAATCAATATAAGGATCTTCAAAAATATAAAATGTTACCTTGTCTTGATATCTAGCAAAAACAAAGGCACACTCTTCATTCTGATATGAAAGAACACTTGGTTGTTGATCCATAGGAAGACATAGAGAAGTATGACTTTCTGCTATTTGAGTGTTGACTGTAAATTCCTCAAGCATGGGCAACTATGACTCTATCTCTTGCACGTTATCTATCTTAGGCTCATACTCCTCCAATTCATATTCTAAATCATCCTTGAATAGAAAAAATTCTTCAATATTTTCAAACATGATAGCCCTATCCTCTTCATGAAAGAAAATAGTCTCTGTTAGCTGATCTCTCTGCAGGAAAACATCATCACAAATTGGCTTACTCACAACGACTTCTTGTATAGTTTCATCAATTTCATGATTGTCATCATTTAAACTTAGATTTTAATTTTCAAAAATGGAAGAAGTTTCACTAACACATTCTTGACTATGAGAACACTCCAAACCTGCATTAGCTTGGGCTGTAACATGAATTTTCAGGAGCTGATCTATTTCATCTTCAGAAAGAGGAGAAACTTGAACTTTATAGAAGTTAACATTGACTTGATGATTTTCATTTACAAGATTAGGAATAGGCATTTATCTTTCTTGGTCCTGGTCTTTTTCATCCAAGGAGGAAGCTACTAATTTTTTTGGGTGGAAAAATCATATAGGGATTCTATGATCTCATCATTTAGACACTCTTCATCCCCATAAATTTTTTCAAGAAACTCTGAAATTATCACAGATCTTACAACAACTATCAATCATCGATAAGGAATAATTAGATATTTGATAATGTTGAAAGAAAAATGAATGAAAGTCCTTTCTAGAATACAAACTAGCATATGGTAGACTATCAAACCATGATCTCGCTTTTAACTCCAAGGTAGCCATAAAAATGAAATTTGACTATATGAAAACTAGCATCTTCACCATCCTAACCCTTAAAATTTAACAGTCCTGATTACCATTCTATACAAGGAATACGGTTTTGAAAACCAGGAATATGAGTTCGATTCATAGGAGCACACCTTCAAGAAATTGAATCCATTTTGACAACAATTAAGTCACCAAGAATTTCTTCATAATCCTGGTTCTTGAAAAGCAGAGTCGCCATGAAAATTATGAACCTTTGAATTCTTCAATACTAGAGTTTCCAGGTGAAATATGCACAACCTTATTTGTTTCTGACCATTTTTCACCTTCAACAATCATATTTGATCCTTGTCATTATTTCCCAAGGAAGATTTGTCACCTCGTTCCCCAGTATGGTCGCTAAGATGTTATCACTCCACTAGATCTCTGAGGCTGAGAAGAGACCAGCAAAGGTAACCACAAACCAATATTTTTCCAAGTAGCTAGCCTTACTAGGCATGAGAGGGATCTCTCCAATGGATCTCAGCCAATATGACTGGATCAATGAGATATTAGGCTAGGTATAGTAGCACAGGGGTTTGATTGATTGATTTTTGAGGTGTTGGATGGTGAAATTAGTCAAGGAAGGAAGTAGGACAGGGAAAACAAGGATCAAAATTGCAGGGATCTGATGTAGCAAGGTAGGTAAGAAGTTAAAAAAAAAAGGATATATTTAGGGAGTGGTTTAGACTGATATGGATTGAGAAAAGAGCATAAGAGATATGAATTATTTTCTACTAAGAAGAAGATGAAACAAACTGTAACTATTCCTCCAAAACAGAGCATAAGCTTAATGAATTTTGTCTTTCTGACTTAGGAAACAATTATATATAGATATGGAATGAATATGAAATCACAATACATTGACACATTTGAAAAACATAAGAATAAACAATGTCAAATTACTTTACCACAACAATTCCATCAAAATAGTTGCAACTTAGTCTGTTATTACTTGCCAAAACTCTGATTACAATAGTGTTTAGTGATAAATCTAACAAAATCCAACCCTTTCCATGATAAAATAAGTGAATACTATAAACCAAAACTAATTATCCCTAACTCAGGGGTGAATCCCTGACTTGTGGATCTAATCCACAAAATTCTCAACTGGAAACCCAAAGACTAGGGTGGTCAACAAACTCATCCTAACTTTGGTGAAACTGATTCATTTGTCCCAAAAATACATTTTTATCCAATGTATCTACCTCTAGTAACTAAAATTGACGTAATTACATTTACATGGATTAATTACATCAGTAAAACTCATCAATTCCATGACCAAACTAAGAAATATAGAAAATTCTAAAAATATTAGGCAAATGGAAAAAGTGCAGTGCCAATTTCAAGGTCACTTTTGGAGGACTTTCTGAAGTCCACATTGAGCCCAAGGTAGCTCATCATAAATCTTCTCCTGTCTAGTTTCCAAAAAATCCCTTAATTTTTGAAAATGATGAAGTTAAGGCCCTCAAAATGGAAATCTCCCAAGACTGGTAAAAAGCGTAGTGCCAGCTTGAAAAATTAGGCAGAAAGGTGATTTTTTGGATGTTTTTGGCCATTTATCCCTATCAGAATGTCCAAAATTGATGTGCCAATAGTCAAAATTTTATTTATAGTGCCTTTAGAATCCAATGGTGGTGACCATTGTTCATTTGGAGGCTCATAGAAAAAGCGTGTTGCGTTTTTGACAAGTGGACTATGTCAAATTTCTAGGTTTTTTTTGCAAACATAGGCCTCAAAGATGGAGTGATATCTCCCTAACCATTAAATTTTTTGAAAAAATGAGAGAAAATTTTGTTATTTGGCATGTTAGGAGCTAAAACCTCCTCCATTTTCCCAAGATGCGTCTTGGATTTTCCACAATCTTCTTTGCAAAAAGGTGTCTAAAACAGGACTTTGCACAGGCAGAAAAATAGGCTGTGAATATGTGAATGGATCTCTCATTCTGTAATATATGTGTAAAGTGAGTTATTTTTTTGTAATTTGATATAGTAGGAACAAAACCCTCCTCTATTTTCTCAAAATGCATCTTTTTTTGGCCCCAATATGTTCTGCAAAAATATGACTAAACATGACATTTATGGAAAATGTGCCTTCAAATATTTTTTCAAAATTCTCAAAATTTTCTCCAAATTTCCTCACAATTGCTCCAAATATGCCAAATAAGGTGTATTATGCTATCATGGAGGTATCAACAAGTAGTTCCAACTTACCCTTCTTCTTTTGACAAATTAGGGTTTCCTTCGTAGTGTGATTTCAAGTAGGGTTTGTACTGCTCAAGGTCTAGGTTCATGCCTTAAGATTATCTCTCCTTTGTTGTAGATCTTTTTCTCTTCCTCCATGGTGTTTCTCTTTTCCTCCATTATTTTTCTCTGCTCCTCCATTATGTTCAGTTTGTCTTGAAATCCTAGGGAAGAAGGGGAAGGGAAAGGGAGTAGGATTGTAGGGTTAGGGGATTGGGATGAGTGAGGGAAAATTTTTTTGGGAGTGTTTAATGGGGTTAGGAATCTTAGGGAAGTGATGGGGTTTTTAAATGTTTAAGGGAAATAGGTAGGAAATTTGTATTACGGGGATATATCTAGCTCCCTAGGGAAAGCACAAATTTAGGGTGGTAAGGTTTAGGAAATAGGGCTTGGAAATGGAAAATGAGTAAATGTATGGGTAGTGGGTACCGATTTAGGGTTTAGGGAGGTAAATGGGGTCCAAGGGGAAGATAATTAAGCTTATAAAATATGAACTCGGTTTTCAATGCTCAAACAAGGACATAAAATGTAAGGAGGTTAGACACCATGAAATTAACACCACAAGCTCATAGGGGAGCTATGGAGGTGCTGTTTACTCACAAACAAGTGAAAAAACCTTGAACTGAAGTTGGGAACCCATGCAATGAAGATTAGGAGTGGCCCCTTTCCCGCAATTAGAGAAAGAGTTACAAGCAATTATGAAACACAATGCATTTGGAAAAACGATAATTACATGCAAAAGTGAAACGTGAGACTCAGACAAATTTTGGAGGCCTTCCCTAACTCCAAATTGAGCTCATGATAAACAATGGAAAGATATCTCTATCTAGTTATCATTTGACCTGTTAAGAAAGTCATTTTGACACACCATGTTAGACAAAAATTTAATTTTCCCAAGAGTACCTTAAGTATAACAACTCTCTTGTAGCAACTATATTTTGGGGTTTCTTCGAACATCGAATCTTTTTGAAACCTTGAACTACAAATTTTAATAACATGAAGTAATTATTACATATAGAAATATAAAATTACATTTTTCTCTTAAATTAAATTTAGAAATTAAACTACCGATGAAACTTCTTTATTGGCACTCCTTCATTTTCTTTCGGGTTTTTATGCAATGAAATGGTGAGTTTGATGACCTTGGAAACTCTAATACCTAATGGAGGCTCCGAATGAATGAAATCATGATGAAAATTATTGAAATGATGAGGAAAAATCTGACTTATACACAACGCAATGAGGTGAAATGATCCAAAAGTTATAAAATTATGAAAGGAGTGAGATCTCACCTAAATCTCCACCAGTGACCAAATTTTTTCATAATTACCTAATGGAATGAAAAAAATTATAATGTGAACTTAACATGTCATGAAAGATTTTATTTGATCAATGGTTGGGCATGCATCACCGACACTAGCATTCGCTCTTAGCCGGGGATGGAAACTCCTCGGAGGTGTCAAGTATACCATAAACCAAGTATCCTAACCATTAGGGCATGGAGTGAAAAGTTAAAAACCAAATTGAATACCTAAACTTTACCCGATAAACCGACTCAAACTTGAATGACCGAAATAAAAACTTACAAAACTTATTGACGACAAGATATCACCGAGACTTGAGGGCCTCAAATCCTTATGACAACCACCTCCCCGTTGAAGACATGTGTATAATTATGTGAAATCATCATCCTTCCAATGTAACCAATCTAGCCGATGGCTACTTACTTGAATCCTACTCTCACTTTCATCGATTTGGTAGAAAAAAAACTAGACAACTTTGAGTGTCTACTAAACATGTGCTTCTAGTCCATGAAAAAAAAATAAAATACATATTCCTCGTAAACCGTAGAAAATTAGTAAAAAGGATCTTCAAAAATTTGAAATACCCTATCTCGAGATCCAAAAAACACAAGCATACCCTTCATCTTGATTTGAAAGAACACTTGGTTGCTCATCCATAGGAACGCATAGTGCTAGACCCCTCGCTATCCGAGTGTTGGCTACAAACTCAAGTATGTGAAACTATGACTTTGTCTCTGTACGTTTTCTATCTTAGGATCATACTCCTCAAATTCATAGTCTAAATCATCCTGAACTAAAACATTCTTCAATATTGTTAAACATGACAACCTTATCCTCTTGATGAAAGACAATGGTCTTCGTTAGCTTATCTCTCATGTGAAATCATCACAAATTCTGCTAACTCACAACAACTTTCTTTATAGTTTCATTAATCTCATGATTGTCATAATTTAAACTAAGATTTTTATTTTCAATAATGGAAGAACTTTCACTAAAAAAATCTTGACTATGAACACTACAAAGTTACTAGCTTGGGTTGTAACATGATTGCTCGTGAGTTGATCTATCTCATCTTCAAACGTATGATAAACCGAGTTTTATAGAGTAATTATTGGCTTGATTATTTTCACTTTCAAGATCGAGTATTGGCATTTCTCTTCTTTGGTCCCGCCATTTTCATCCAAGGAGGAAGCTACCGATTCGTTGGGAGGAAAACTACATAGGCATATATGGTTTCATCATATGCATACTCTTCATCCCCATACAAATTTCAAGAAACTCCATGAAATTATCATAGATTCTACAACAAATATCAATCATCGACAAGGATGAATTAAAGCTTTGATAATGTTGAAGGACAACAGATGAAAGCCCTTTAGAGGATATAAACCAGCAGATGGTAGAATCTCGTACCATGATCTTGGTTTTTCCTCCAAGGTAACCATAAACATCTTCAAAGCAGACAATATTTAGAAATTTAATCTTTAGTCTCGTCGATGCCCGAAAATCATTTACATCAACATTGGGGGATAACCACCCAGTCCAGACCTTAAGACAGCTCCTTTTCCATTTGGGATGGTGGCTCCGACTGGATATAATGGGACCAGTTTCCCAGTAATGAATAAAAGGGGTGGATGAATGATTGGTTTTCTAATAAGTGATAATGAATGGAGGACTTAATCTATAAGCGAAAACGTAAATGACTATTTTATCCCGGGAAGCTTCTATTCTTAACTGCAACGTTTGATGATCTGTGTTCGTCGATAGGCATATAGATGACACAATTCAATAAACAAAGACATTTATTTAAATAATAATTACTTCGTTCAAATAGTTGAACGAAGTAATTGATAAAACATTGTTACACTTATCTTTTTATATTACTAATACATGAATGATTAGAAGAATAGCAAACTGTTAAACATCCAGTAGTGGAAAGTATAAAGACTGCTGTTAAAACACATTCATATATTCAATAATAGCAAGAATAATCAAACAACAATTTACATAAAAAGAATGAATTTAGACATAGATAATAGTACCATATGAGCTGCAAATCTTTCCCAATGTCAATCGCAATTTGAATTCCTTCTTCTGACTAAGAAATACTTTTAAATAAAGGCAGTAGTGCACATCCACATAAAAGCTTCGTTATCAAAATTTGGAATAATTGGTCCAGTTTTCATAAAAAATATGCTTGAAGTACAGTAGTGCAACTTCAGGTTTCAGTCATATACAAAAACTTACGACCCTTTCTAAATACATGAAAGGGTCTATAAATACTAAATTAAACTAACAAACTACAAAATTAAAATGCTACTAAATTGGTATAACCTGATCTTGAATATCTCCCCCACAGCAATCTGGTAATCAGCAGCATGATTCATCACTCTGGTTGTTTTCCTTTTGTCCTGAGTTGGCATATTGCCAGCATTGGTTCCACTTCTTGAGGGCGGCTGAGACGAGAATTGATTTGAGCAGCATAGGTGGCATCATGTATATCGAGAATGATACACCCAATTGCATCTGTTAAGCATTTGAGGGCGGCTTTATGGCTGTATGGTTTTACTAGGAACAACCAATAGGTGTCCCAAGTTAAAATTTTAATTCCTGTGATCAATCTCCCATTCTTTTCTACCTCTTGACAACATGATTCTTCCAATGTCTTGGCTGATAATAATTTACCCGGTGTACATTGGGAGATCATGTTAAATAAATAGAGAGTATTGTTAATCAAGTCAATCAAATTGTTCGTAGATAATTTGCATCTAGAAACCTCTCTCTCTTCTTTCATCAATTGGGACTGCCACTCCATGAATAGAATTTCTTTATGGGATTCTAAGATTTTAGGCAAGTTTGCTGCCTGTCCCTCATTAGTGTTCTGCCAAGTAAGAAAATCCGTTAAAGTCTCATCGACTTGCTCTAAGTCCTGCCTGGCATCAATTGATTTGTTTATTATAGATGTTGTTATGTCACACAGAGGTTCAACTTGGGAAATTTCATGACACAACAATCTTATTTGTGTTATTAGTGCCTTATTAATCTGTATTGCCTCTTCTCTGAAATTGGCAGGCTGGGGAAGACTCTTGAACTTCTCTACTTGAGTTGTTAATTGAGCAATTTGCTCATCTTTTGTTTTTACCATCTGTTCATTTATTTCTTTCAATTTCGCTAATGCCTCTGATAATTCCTTCTGTTTCTGAATCGCTTCTGAATCTGATTTCTGTTGTGCCTCTAATAGCTGTGTTTGTAGTGAAGCGATGTTTGTAGTGAAGCGATCGCTTGATCCTTTTCTTTCAACAAATTTCTCACCTCTGATGCCTTATCCATGGTGGCTACCGAATAGGCACCAGCATATTGGGACAACTTTGTCAGGTCATCGGAGGGGTTGAATTCTTCCTTCCACACTACATTGGCTGTTACTGTTTGTTCAGGGAACAGGGAAGGTTGATCAATCCTTCTCCTTTTCCGTTGTCGCTTTATTACATCCCTGTGTTTTGGGCTATAGAAAACATCCAATGGAGGAATATCCTCCACCTGCAAAATAATTTGATCCGAAGGATCCTTGGGAATTATTTCTAATTCTGTAGTCGGGGGTAGACCGCTGGTTTCTTTGCTTGGAACCTTTTTTGATGTTGTATCCTGTGTATTGGCCGCTTTGGATGTATCGGCATCCCTTGAGCTCTCAAGATTGCTTATAATTGAATCAAATTGCTGCCATTCCTGGAGCAATCTTGGGTCAATCTGAGTGTCGACATTCACCTCCTTGCTGCCCTGCTCCTGCTACCTTTCCTGTTCCTGATCACGTATTCTCTCATGTTCTTTTCTCTGTGCTTCCTCTTGTTCTTTCCTCTTTGCCTCTTCCTGTTCTAATCTCTGGAGTTCCTCCTGCTCTCTTCTTTGGACTTCTTCAAACATTTCGGATGTAGCAGGAGGTTTGTTGGTAAGCTGCTGCTCAGGCTCGTTTGATTGTATCATCGGGGCAGTGGCTAACAAATCTAGAGGCAGAGTTTGCAACCTCTACTCTCTAAGTTTGTTAAATTCAACTAACCCGTCGTCATGGTATCTTATTTTAGCTATCTCTTGAACCTGAAATATCGACTCGGCCGAGGAGAATAGGTCATCAAACTCGTCTTCCTTATGTTCAAATTTAGTGAGTTTGGCCTGGTCTAGAACATTATAGACGACCCTTTTCAGATCAAAGCATCTGTTAGGTAGAGTGGCGAGATTTAATATATTAATCTTTTCCACCTCTTTCTCTGCGTGTTTATAATCATGAAGAGTATAGACGCCACACCTTAGAGGGAAAGGAGGCCAGACTTGCTTCTTTGAATGCCTGAGAGTCTTTGTAGCCGATGCGGATGTAAGCTGATATGCTATCTCTCGAGCTAAAAGTTTGTCTGGTATATACAAGGGGAGGACATGAGGTCTGGCCTGGCTGCCGAAAACTCTTACATAAGTGAATTTTTCTTCTCCGAACCAGGTTCCTAAGGCTGTCAAGTCAATCTCTGCTTGAGAGGAGATCTTAGGAGAAGGTCTAGCAAAAATTGCATAGTAAATAGGTAGCATGAATCCATTGCAGACTTGATATAGGTGGTGTTTATAATGGGCTTTCCATAATTTCTGGTGATATATATGAATGGGCATGGGGTCCTGTGGAGTCCATCTCCACCCTAACACAGGAAACTTGGAATTAAAACAGAGGGTATCTAAAATGTAGGCACTAAATTAAAATGGAGGGATGAATCTATCAGTAACACGAGATTTGTTTCTGAAGTCAAGAATAGCAGTTGCTATCTTATCCGATAATATATTACCCCAATCCATGATTTCACTATTACATGCTGCTTCCATCAAAGGTACCATCTCTATGGAAAATTTTGAAGAATCATGCAATCCCCACATTCGACACATCATAGCTCCAACATAACAATAAGGAGAACATAAGGAATTGACGGAGTACTTACCCGAAGACTCATGTTTGTGTTTCGCCGGGTTTTGTCTCCATTCCCGTATAGGCTCTGACTCAGTTTCATTTTCATCTCTAAACTTCTCCAGGAATGCTTTATTATACTTCTTCTCTGGTTCGGGAAAATGGTACATTTGTCTCAAATCATTAGGCTGAAACGAACCGAAAAATCTCCCATCAATAGTGCAGAATATTCTGTTCGTAATTGGAATTTCTTCAATGGCCCATCTCACTACATCTGTGTATGGAATAATTTTCTCCCGAGCCGCTACCCTGTGTAGGTAGGAATCAGCCAAATCTTTCAGAGTAGCATCAGATTTCTGGCTTGAGCCTGCTATAGCTTGTACCGATGTTTGCTGAGGTTCCTCGGCTTCAACCAGGTTGTAAATGCTCTGCCAAGTAGTATTACCGAGACCAAGACATGTGGTATCTGAGATTAATCCTTTTTTGTTTGGTCCCGGATCGGCAGCATGTTGTTTTGTTACCACAAAAGCTAAAGCTGTTCCAGGTTTCTTAGATTTCTTCCCCATTTGGTCTGAATTTTCTACTGCGGAGAAGCTCTGCACAAGAGATAAACTGAACGTAATGCGGAGAATAGATGGCGAAAACTAAGTACAGAAGAATTATGTCAATCAATGAATAATGGAAGATAATCATAAGACTCCTGCGGATATAATCTCTGAAGGGATTTAGGCATAACTGCTCCATTAATTAGCCGTTTAAACCTGTCAATCAATTAAATGCTCATTATATCCTTCATTTGCCAAATAGTCTATTTAAGCGTGGATTTGATTTTTTATTTGGCGGTTGGGCGCAAGTGAATCACTATTGGGAAGCGGAAAGGCTTTTTAATAATAATTAACATAATATGTCGAAGCCATATCAATCCTTTTTGAAAGTCGCGCTTGGCTTTATCGCGATCGGCGATCAGAGGAAGACTTGGGCAGTTTTATTTAAGTTATCGTAGAATCCCTGATCGCCGATAGCGATATCATTTAACTCGCATCGGGAGCTTTTAAGGAAAAGAGTTTCGTTGTATTCATATCGCATTCCCCGATTGCCGATAGTGATATCGCATCGGAGCCAGGAGAGGGGCCTTTTGTTGTGATTGTTTTATTTTCCCGATTGCCGATGATTTATTAACTCAAAAGGTTTTATAATTTATCGTTTGTTTTTTTTGGACCTTTTTAGAGGAATGATGAGTTAATACCAATTTAATCTAAAAGGGACCCATTTCATATTATAGTTTTCTAAAGCAAAATTTTATGAAATGGGGGGTTGTTGTATAGCACAACAATTGGCGATTCGCTGGGAGAAACAGTTATCTCTGAGAAATATTGGAATATTTGAACTTTCTTTATATAGAATTCTTTATCAAAAAAGAAAGGAAGATTCTAATATAACTAAGTATACATACATTCTGAATATAATAAAGGCTATTTTTGCTAATTTCTTCTCTTGTTAAAATTAAATACATTCTAAGTTTTAAATTGGCCTCTATTGGTTGATAATGATAAAACAAAACACCTTTCCAACTTAGCCTTTTTTGATTGACTCCTTTGTCATAGGTAGAGCCTCTGCTTCCAGCAAACGTTCATAGTTTCGATAGGGATACCTTTTAACCATTTGATTGTCCATGACCCCTCCCATCTCAGAGTATGATTAAAAGAATGAATTCAAAATATGTTTTCATATTTTGTATTTCTTTTCTTTTCCATTATTTTGTAAGATAAAAAATCCATTGTCCTGGTTTGGTTGCCAGCTGTTTGACAATGCCATTCACTGGTTGTAATCTAATCGAACAAGCTGGCTCGTGATGAGACCCCTTGTCTTATGCTTATAAGCCATTACCCTATTTTGGTGTGCAGTGTTGGTAATGTCGATTAGACTATTTTCCAATGATCATGGTAAGCAGGCTTGTGATAAGACCCCTTATCTTTATATCAGATATTTTAGAATTACACTCTGAGTAATCATAAACTTGGATGAATGGGATGGACAATTTTCTCCTTAAGAGAAAATGGATGACAAGGTAAGACTTGAAGATGCTAAGATTGAATCAGTTTCTGTTTTGATATTGATAACCCTTTTGTGTCCAGTTTGAAAACATTAAAATGATTTACAGTACTTCTAAATCTTGAGAAGATTTGACAAAAATAAAATGGGGTTTTCAGAAATGTGAATATAACTAATTCCATAGAAATTGTCCCCCTTATTTTTTTTTTTTAAAGGCTTCTATTTTCAAAAGTAAATATTAAAAGTACTTCTTTAGAGAAACTTTTCAATATAGCAAAGGCCAATAGAAGCTATTTTACAACTTTATTTCCTAATGGTCCTAAAAACTATAAATCCTACTAAAATTAAAAGAGAAGGGGTTACCTTCTCAATTGAAGAATTTCTTTAAGATGAGGCCATTAACAGGAAGAGAGTCCCTCTTTCCTGATAGATCTTGTAATATGAATGTCGAATGGCCTATCTTCTCGCTGATCTGAAATGGTCCAAGCCACATATTTTGGAACTTGGTGTGTTTACCTTTATCCTCATGGGCTTTATCCCATTTCAGAACTAGATCACCAACCTGCAACTGTTTAGAACTAGACGAAGCTGAATCAAATGATGTTTTGATTATCTGCTGATGTTTTGCATGAGTAATTTTGGCCTTTTCTCTTTCTTCTTCTAATTTTAAAATTTTATCATGTCTGAGTTGGATAGAAGAAGAGGGGCTTTCTTCAATAAACTGAACTAGGGCTAGAGAAGGAAGTGCTAGATTGGTTGGTAGTATTGCTTCTTTCCCATATACAAGATTGAATGGAGAAGTACCTATGGAGGCCTTCTGCGTTATTCTATCAGCCCATAGTGCGAATATTAAAGATTTGTGCCAGTTTTTATGATTCTGTTCAATAGTTCGCTTAATGATTTTAAGTATATTTTTATTGGTAGACTCTGCTAGACCATTACCCTGGGGATAGTAATTTGCAGAATATTTCAATTTAAATCCTCTTTTAATAGCGAACTCAAACATGGCATTTCCAGAGAAATAAGATGCATTATCAAAAACAAGAGCATTTGGGACACCAAACCTGGTAATGATGAATTGATCTATAAATTCTATAATTCCTTCAGAATTTGTTGTCTTTAACGAAATTGCTTCAACCCACTTGGTAAAGTAATCAGTAGCAGTAAGGATATACTTATGTTGTTTGGAGGACTGTGGAGTTATTTCCCCAATGATATCCAATCCCCATTGTTCAAAAGGTTGCTCAATGTTGACTGGTTTCAAAGGGAAAGCTGGTTTTCTTTGTCTTCCACTGGAGATTTGACAACTTCGGCATTTCCTTACATATTCGTGAGTATCTCTGAATAAGGTGGGCCAATAATACCCAGCATGAATAATTTTGTGAGCTGTTGTGTCAGCTCCAAAATGTCCTCCGGCTGGTCCATCGTGTAGCTCCTGCAAAACCTTTTGTGCTTCAGGTTTTTCTAGGCATCTTAATAAAACTGAATCATAGTTTTGTCTAAAAAGTACATCATCAATGATTATGAAGTTTTTTGCTTTTAATCTAATGGCCCATTTGTTTTTATAAGAAAGATTAGGAGGTGCATATCCATTTTTCAAATAAAAGATTAAATCTGCGTATTGAGATTCAGAATTGGTAATACTTATCTGGTTGATTTCTTCAATATGTTATGTATCACCTGATTCTGAAATGTTGGATGCTCCTGCTAACAACCTGAAAAAACCTTGGCCTCTAACAATCTTTGCTGGCTTGATTTCCAAGTCATACTCTTGAAGTGTTGTAACCCAATTTGCCCTTTTCTCACCTAATTCCCTTTGGATCCGTAATTGCCTTACTGCAGAAAAAGGAACTATAACTTTTGTATGGGATTTAAAAGGAAGGGCCTGTAGTGTTTAATGGCTTTATACACAGCAAAGGCTTGTTTCTCAACTTCGGAGTAATTTAGTTCTGCACCCTGGAAATTTGAACTAAAAAATGAAATCGGTGCTTCCAAGTCGTGATCATTAATCTGAGTGAGTACCGCTGCATAAGATGAATCGGACGCGATAGTATACAATGTGAAATGATTAGTAAAATTGGGAGTGTTTAAAGCGGGGGCATTGATTATTGATTGTTTGATTAAATCAAATGCTTCCTTTTCCACAGATCCCCATCTAAACAATGAATTTTTCTTAATCATGGTTTGTAATGGTAAAATGATGTGAGAAAAATCGGGAACAAATCTTTTGACAAAGTTGATCTGACCTAAAAATGACTGCATGGATTTTTTGTTATGAGGAAATGGGATTTCAGAAATTTCTTTAATCCTGTCAGGATCAACATAAATACCATCTTTGGAAACGATAAAGCCCAAGAGCTTTCCTTGATTTAGAGCAAAGAAGGATTTTTTGGGATTGAGTGAAATACCATACCTTCTACAACGTTCAAAGATTTGATTCAAATCATGTAAATGGTTGGATCTCTTTTTAGAAAATACAGTAATGTCATCTAAATAGACGACTACTGTTTTGTTGATCAATCCTTTGAAGGCTATATCCATTGCTCTTTGAAATGTAGCTCCTGCGTTAATAAGTCCAAAAGGCATTTTCTGATAGGCGTAAGTTCCCCATTTTGTTCTGAAAGTAGTTTTGAGTCTGTCATCAGGATGGACCAGAATTTGGTTGTATCCTGAAAACCGTCTAGAAAGGACATTAGCTCAGAACCTGCTACTGAATGGAGTATCTGCTCCATGGTAGGTAATGGAAAATTATCTTTTTGGCTTGCCTTATTCAGATTTCTGAAATCTATACAAATCCTGATGTCACCATTTTTCTTCCTAACAGGCACCATATTGGAGACCCAGTTTGAATGCCGGACCGGAAAAATAATCTTTGCTTTCAAGAGTTTATTGAGTTCTGATTTTATCCGACTCTCTAAGTTTGGATGTATTTTCCTCAATTTTTGTTGAACTGGTTTTTGTTCAGAAAGCATTGGAATGGTATGCTGGATGATTGATGTATCATATGTTTTTAAGTCATCATACTTCCAAGCGAAGACATGTTTGTTTTTCCTTAATAATCTAATAAATGCTATCCTTTCTTCCACAGAAAGCCCTAGTCCTAAATTGACATTTTGAGGGTTCTGCTCAGTACCGAGATTTATCAATTCAAATCTTAAGGTAGAACTTTGGAGTTTTGAATTGGTTACCTATTTAAACCTGTCTTTAATATCATAGAGATCTTCAAGTTTAACCACAGGTTTTGGTATTGAGTTTTCCTCATGCTTTTCTTTCATCTGAAGATCATGATCATTTTCATCAATGATCTGATCATTGTAGGACTTGTCGGAAGTTAAGAAATGTAAGATGTATTCATCGTGATTAAACACTCGCCAATTGGTGACATTGTCAGGAATTGATGGCCTAAAAATCAACTCTACTGAAAATCTATCTGGGCTATAATCTTCGGAAGGTAGGAGTTTAGAAGCAACATTGGCTAACAAGTCAGCTGCCGCATTCTGGGATCTGGGAATAGGTGAAATATTGAATGCTAAGAAATGAGATATAAGTTCCTGGACTAAAGACTGATAGTGTTTGAGGTGATTAGAGAGGCAATGGATTGTATTTCGAACTTGTTTTATAACAATCTCTGAATCGCCAAACACTTTCAAATATTGGACTTTTAGGCCAATAGCTTTATATAGTCCTTGTACCAAAGCCTCATACTCAGCAGTATTATTCGTGCATTCAAATTCTAACCTACAAGAAAGCATTGTTTTTTCTCCCTCAGGGCTGACTAGAATACACCCTGCTCCTGATCCTTCACTGGATTTAGAACCATCAAAATATAAAGACCAAAATAAAGAATTATCAACAATTTTATTTACAGAATTCTCAGTAACATTAACACATCTTGATCTGTCAGTTTGTGAAAAAATTTCGATTTGGGATGTGAAATTATTTACTAAGAACGGAGATGGTTGGGCAATATAATTGCCAAAGAATGATTCAGAAGAATAATTTCCCAATATATTATTATTAAATGCAATTGGTTGATTCTCCTGTTCGAACTCTGTGACAGTATGGGTCATGTGTTTCTCCCGATTGATTTTTATTTGATTTGGATTTCCCTTGTAGGGCAGCCACATATGAGACCAATCGGTAGAAATATACCCATGGAGTTTCTCAGACCAATCCCTGCTCAAGATTAAACCATAAAACTCAGGTATATCAGCGATTAAGATATCAATTCTTTGAACTACTCGTGGATCAGCCGATAACCTGATAGTAACAGAATTTATTTCCCCTAAGACTTGGACTTTGGTTCTATCTAACTGCACAATGTGAATTGAAGACGTTTGGGGTTCTATGTTCAGTTTAGAACAAACTGAAGCTGGCATTATATTAGATGATGCCCCTGAGTCAATTAAACAGTTGTGTAGATTTCGATTGTAGATTTCGAAGGTTAAGAGGAAAGGGGGAGTATGGGAATTTGATCTGTCTCCGATTAGAATCGTATCAGTAGCCTAAACTCTACCAGAAGGTGGTTGTCCTGAATCATTTGCAGCTTTAGCACTAGGAAGAGGCGAGGAAGGAACTGCATTTAGTTCCTTAAGAAGCAATTTCTGTTGATGTTTTAATTTACTGAGTTCAAACATGGTGATGTTTGCCTTAGTCTTCTTCATGTCATCAATAATATTGTAATCCATTGAATCCGATACTACCAACGTCTTTGATGTTGAAGGTGTATTTGAGGACGATGGTTGGTTTTGAGGGACTGTTGCAGCCGGCTTCCTTGTGGGTACCTTTTCCTTTGTAGTATTAGTACCTGCACTCCTTTTCTTGGAACTTGCCTGAGCAGGTTCAGGGGTACTTTTGCTCCTAGTAGTCACAGGAAAAGCTTCTTGTTCATTTTCGGTGTCGGAGTTAGGCAATATGAAGTCCCACATTCCATGGCATTCAACGACTTCCTCTTCCTCAATTTCATCGGATGATGTAATTGTTTCATATTCTTCTTCTTCCTCAAGGTCTGAATCTGCATTGGATATAATATTTGGTGGTTTTGACTCAGTTTTCTTAAAATTCCTATATGGTTTCTTTGTTGAAGTTTCTGCTACTTGCTTTTTAATTTCAACCATTTCATTTGACATTGTTTTGAGGACCTTTTGAAGACCCTCCATATCGTATGGATCTTTGGTGTTTTTCTTCTTTGAATCGTCCTTGAAAGACACTTTTTTGGATTTCCTATCTTCGAGAGCGGCTTTCTTTTCCAAAGAAATTATATGTTTTTCCACAACGATGGCTTCTTTCATATTTTCGGCCAAAGTTGGTTTCCCAGCCCTATCTACAAAAATGGCTATATTTGAAGGTAAGGTTGTGATGTACCACTCGCTTCTAATTTGTTCACTTGGCTTGGAATCGGTGGGAATTTTATTCAAGAGCTTATTGAATCGGGAGTTAAACTCCTTAATTGGTTCTCTAGACTCAATTCTTAGATTTGAAAGGTCATTAATGAGCATGGCCAAGGATCTATCGTCGCCATATTTGGTAAGAAACTGCTCCTGAAAGGTATTCCAACTGGTAATGGATCCAGAGGGTAAGGAAAAATACCGAGACCCAGCTAATCCTTGTAACGTGTAGGGGAAAAGTCTAACTACAACATCTTCTTGTGTTACTCCTTTTAGATTAACTGACAACATGAAATTATTTATGTGTTCCTCAGCTAATGTTCCAGCGTCTGGATTAAACTTTGGTAACCACTTCTCAGGATAATCAGGTAATGGATGTAATGGTGCAGGCATAGTGACTACACCAGGACTGTTCCATGGATTTTGAGCCATCTTGGGAGTACCAACATTTGCCTGTGGTGTTCCAGGTGTTTGGGGAGGAGGTGGTAATGAAGACTGAAAAGGTTGTGATGTTGAAGGTGGTGACCCCTGGTGAACAATAATATGTAATGGGGAAGTGGATGATTGACTTCGCACTGGAGATGATGAGATGGAAGATGATGGAGAAAAGGTCTCACTATCAGAACCTTCAGTGTTCTTTTTTGCCCTTTTCCTTTGGGGTAAAGGCAACTCAGTTGGTTCAATGCCGAGTTTTTCGCTTTGAAGTCTGGTGAGAGGGTGAGGTAGGCGGAATTGCGAAGTCTGATTGCCTTGAGATACTTCAGATCTCTAAGGTGATATGGAGAAGCTTTGAAGTTTCTGGATGATAGACTGAACTTCAGGGGACTTCGGACTTAAACGTTCTGAAGTATGGTGTGATTGAGAAGTGATAGTTGATCCCTCTTCTTCTCGTTTGGACACTGGTGTTTCAGAATGAAAACGGGAGGTCTGAGGTGAGGTGGAGGGTGATTTACTCTGAGAATGGTCTGTAGGTTTTGATTTACTCGCCATTCATAGTTGGGCCCTCCTTCTAGCGCAAAAAATGTTGATGCCCCGAAAATCGTTACATCAACATTGGGGGATAACCACCCGGTCCGGACCTTAATAAAGCTCCTTTTCCGTTTGGGATGGTGGCTCCGACTGGATATAATGGGACCAGTTTCCCAGTAATGAATAAAAGGGGTGGATGAATGATTGGTTTTCTAATAAGTGATAATGAATGGAGGACTTAATCTATAAGTGAAAACGTAAATGACTATTTTATCCCGGGAAGCTTCTATTCTTAAGTGCAATGTTTGGTGATCTGTGTTCGTTGATAGACATATAGATGACACTATTCAATAAACAAAGACATTTATTTAAATAATAATTACTTCGTTCAAATAGTTGAACGAAGTAATTGATAAAACATTGTTACACTTATCTTTTTATATTACTAATACATGAATGATTAGAAGAATAGCAAACTGTTAAACATCCAGTAGTGGAAAGTATAAAGATTGTTGTTAAAACACATTCATATATTCAATAATAGCAAGAATAATCAAACAAAAATTTACATAAAAAGAATGAATTCAAACATAGATAATAGTACCATATGAGCTGCAAATCTTTCCCAACGTCAATCGCAATTTGAATTCCTTCTTCCGACTCAGAAATACTTTTAAATAAAGGCAGTAGTGCACATCCACAGAAAAGCTTCGTTATCAAAATTTGGAAAAATTGGTCCAGTTTTCATAAAAAAATATGCCTGAAGTACAGTAGTGCAACTTCAGGTTTCAGTCATATACAAAAACTTACGACCTTTTCTAAATACATGAAAGGGTCTATAAATACTAAATTAAACTAACAAACTACAAAATTAAAATGCTACTAAATTGGTATAACCCGATCTTGAATCATCTCCCCTACAGCAATCTGGTAATCAGCAGCATGATTCATCACTCTGGCTGTTTGCCTTTTGTCCTGAGTTGGCATATTGCCAGCATTGGTTCCACTTCTTGAGGGCGGCTGAGACGAGAATTGATTTGAGCAGCATAGGTGGCATCGTGTATATCGGGAATGATACACCCGATTGCATCCATTAATCATTTGAGGGCGGCTTTCTGGCTATATGGTTTTACTAGAAACAACCAATAGGTGTCCCAAGTTAAACTTTCAATTCCTGTGATCAATTTCCCATTCTTTTCTAGCTCTTGACAACATGATTGTTCCAATGTCTTGGCTGATAATAATTTACCCGGTGTACATTGAGAGATCATGTTAGATAAATAGAGAGTATTGTTAATTAAGTCAATCAAATTGTTTGTAGATAATTTGCATCTAGAAACCGCTCTCTCTGCTTTCATCAATTGGGACTGCCACTCCATGAATAGAATTTCTTTATGGGATTCTAAGATTTTAGGCAAGTTTGTTGCCTGTCCCTCATTAGTGTTCTGCCAAGTAAGAAAATCCGTTAAAGTCTCATCGGCTTGCTCTAAGTCCTGCCTGGCATCAACTGATTTGTTTATTATAGATGTTGTTATGTCGCACAGAGGTTCAACTTGGGCAATTTCATGACACAAAAATATTATTTGTGTTATTAGTGCCTTATTAATCTGTATTGCCTCTGCTCTGAAATTGGCAGGCTGGGGAAGACTCTTGAACTTCTCTACTTGAGCTGTTAATTGAGCAATTTGCTCATCTTTTGTTTTTACCATCTGTTCATTTATTGCTTTCAATTTTGCTAATGCCTCCGATAATTCTTTCTGTTTCTGAATCGCTTCTGAATCTGCTTTCTGTTGTGCCTCCAATAGCTGTGTTTGTAGTGAAGCGATCACTTGATCCTTTTCTTTCAAAAAATTGCTCACCTCTGATGCCTTATCCATGGTGGCCGCCGAATAGGCACCAGCATATTGGGACAACTTTGTCAGGTCATCGGAGGGGTTGAATTCTTCCTTCCACACTACATTGGCTGTTACTGTTTGTTCAGGGAACAGGGAAGGTTGATCAATCCTTCTCCTTTTCCGTTGTTGCTTTATTACAACCTTGTGTTTTGGGCTATAGAAAACATCCAATGGAGGAATATCCTCCACCTGCAAAATAATTTGATCTGAAGGATCCTTGGAAATTATTTCTAATTCTGTAGTCAGGGGTAGACCACTGGTTTCTTTGCTTGGAACCTTTTTTGATGCTGTATCCTGTGTATTGGCTGCTTTGGATGTATTGGCATCCCTTGAGCTCTCAAGATTGCTTATAATTGAATCAAATTGCTGCCATTCCTGAAGAAATATTGAGTCAATCTGAGTGTCGACATTCACCTCCTTGCTGCTCTGCTCCTGCTGCCTTTCCTATTCCTGATCACGTATTCTCTCCTGTTCTTTCCTCTGTGCTTCCTCTTGTTCTTTCCTCTTTGCCTCTCCCTGTTCTTTCCTCTGTGCTTCTTCTTGTTCTTTCGTCTTTGCCTCTTCCTATTCTAACCTCCGGAGGTCCTCCTGCTCTCTTCTTTGGATTTCTTCAAATATTTCGGATGTAGCAGGAGGTTTGTTGGTAAGCTGCTGCTCAAGCTCGCTTGATTGTATCATCGGGGAAGTGGCTAACAAATCTAGAGGCAGAGTTTGCAACCTCTGCTTTCTAAGTTTGTTAAATTCAACTAACCCGTCGTCATGGTATCTTATTTTAGCTATCTCTTGAACCTGAAATATCGACTCGGCCGAGGAGAACAGGTCATCAAACTCGTCTTCCTTATGTTCAAATTTAGTGAGTTTGGCCTGATCTAGAACATTATAGACGACCTTTTTCGGATCAAAGCGTCTGTTAGGCAGAGTGGCGAGTCTTAATATATTAATCTTTTCCGCCTCTTTCTCTGTGTGTTTATAATCACGCAGAGTATAGACGCCACACCTTAGAGGGAAAGGAGGCCAGACTTGCTTCTTTGAATTCCTGAGAGTCTTTGTAGCCGATGCGGATGTAAGCTGATATGCTATCTCTCGAGCTAAAATTTTGTCTGGTATATACAAGGGGAGGACATGAGGTCTGGCCTGGCTGCCGAAAACTCTTACATAAGTGAATTTTTCTTCTCCGAACCAGGTTCCTAAGGCTGTCAAGTCAATCTCTGCTTGAGAGGAGATCTTAGGAGTAGGCCTATAAAAAATTGCATAGTAAATAGGTAGCATGAATCCATTGCAGACTTGATATAGGTGGTGTTTATAATGGGCTTTCCATAATTTCTGGTGATATATATGAATGGGCATGGGGTCCTGTGGAGTCCATCTCCACCCTAACACAGGAAACTCGGAATTAAAAAAGAGGGTATCTAAAATGTAGGCACTAAAGTAAAATGGAGGGATGAATCTATCAGTAACACGGGATTTGTTTATGAAGTCAAGAATAGCAGTTGCTAACTTATCCGATAATATATTCCCCCAATCCATGATTTCACTATTACATGCTGCTTCCATCAAAGGTACCATCTCTATGGAAAATTTTAAAGAATCATGCAATCCCCACATTCGACACATCATAGCTCCATCATAACAATAAGGAGAACATAAGGAATTGATGGAGTACTTACCCGAAGACTCATGTTTGTGTTTCGTCGGGTTCTGTCTCCATTCCCGTATAGGCTCTGACTCAGTTTCATTTTCATCTCTAAACTTCTCCAGGAATGCTTTATTATACTTCTTCTCTGGTTCGGGCAAATGGTACATTAGTCTCAAATCATTAGGCTGAAACGAACCGAAAACTCTCCCATCAATAGTGCAGAATATTCTGTTCGTAATTGGAATTTCTTCAATGGCCCATCTCACTACATCTGTGTATGGAAGAATTTTCTCCCGAGCCGCTACCCTATGCCTGCTGTAGCTTGTACCGATGTTTGCTGAGGTTCCTCGGCCTCAACCAGGTTGTAAATGCTCTGCCAAGTAGTATTACCGAGACCAAGACATGTGGTATCTGAGATTAATCCTTTTTTGTTTGGTCCTAGATCGACAGCATGTTGTTCTGTTACCATAGAGGCTAAAGTTGTTCCAGGTTTCTTAGATTTCTTCCCCATTTGGTCTGAATTTGCTACTGCGGAGAAGCTCTGCATAAGAGATAAAATGAAAGTAATGCGGAGAATAGATGGCGAAAACTAAGTATCGAAGAATTATGTCAATCAATGAATAATGGAAGATAATCATAAGACTCCCGCGGATATAATCTCTGAAGGGATTTAGGCATAACTGCTCCATTAATTAGCTGTTTAAACCTGTCAATCAATTAAATGCTCATTATATCCTTCATTTGCCGAATAGTCTATTTAAGCGTGGATTTGATTTTTATTTGGCGGTTGGGCGTAAGTGAATCACTATTGGGAAGCGGAAAGGCTTTTAATAATAATTAATATAATATGCCGAAGCCATATCAATCCTTTTTGAAAGTCGCGCTTGGCTTTATCGCGATTGGCAATCGGAGGAAGACTTGGGCAGTTTTATTTAAGTTATTGTAGAGTCCCCGATCGCCGATAGTGATATCGCTTAACTCGCATCGGGAGCTTTTAAGGAAAAGAGTTTCGTTGTATTCATATCGCATTCCCCGATTGCCGATAGTGATATCGCATCGGAGCCAGGAGAGGGGCCTTTTGTTGTGATTGTTTTATTTTCCCAATTGCCGATGATTTATTAACTCAAAAGGTTTTATAATTTATTGTTTGTTTTTGGACCTTTTAGAGGAATGATGAGTTAATACCAATTTAATCTAAAAGGGACCCATTTCATATTATAGTTTTCTAAAGCAAAATTTTATGAAATGGGTTGTTGTATAGCACAACAAGTCTATGAATATGAAAATGAAATTTGACCAAATGAAAACTAGCATATCGAGACTGCTTCGAATTCTTAAAATTTCACATACAAATTAATTTCCAATCTATACAAGTAATACGGTTTGGAAAACCATGAATATGAGATCAATTCATAGGAGCACACATTTGAGCAATTGAATCCATTTTGACAACAGTGAGGTTTCCAAGAATATCTTCAAAGTATTGGTTCTTGAATGATAGATTCACCATGAAAATTATGAACCTTTGGATTCTTCGACACTGGAGTCGCTAGGTAAAAGATGCACAACCTCCTTTGTGTCTAACCGTTTTTCACCACTAACAATAATATTTGATCCTTGTCGTTCTTTTCTAGGGAAGATATGTCACTTTTTTCCCTAGTATGGTCGCCAAGATGTTATCACTCCACCGGATCTCCGAGGTTGAAAGAGACCATCAAAGGTAACTACAGACCAACATTTTTCCAAGTAACTAGCCCTAGTAGGTAGGAGAGGGCTCTCTACAAGGGATCACAACCAAGGTGACTATAGCAACAACATTTTAGGCTAGGTATTGTATCATTAAGGTTTTGTTTGATAAATTTGAGGTATTGGATGGTGAATAGGTCGAAGAAGAACTAGGTAAGGGTAAACAAGGATAATAAATGCAGAGATATGATGGGGAAAGGCAGGTAAGTAGACTAAGACATTAAGGTATCTTGATGGAATGGTTTAGAGTACTAGGGTTTCAAAAAATAGCATTGGAAACATGAATTTTTTTCAATTAGATGAAGATGAAAAAAAAATGTAACTATTCCTCCAAAACAGTGCATAAGCTAATGAATTATGTATTTTTTACTTAGAAATCATTTACATACAGATATAGCATTTATATGAAATCAAAATACATTCTAACATTTGCAAAAAATGAGAAGAAATAATGTTAAATTACATTACTAGAGGTATCCCGTCAAAATAGTTGCAACTTAGTGTGTTATTTCTTGGCAAAATACTGATTAAAATAATGTTCAATGATCAAATTCTACAACATCCAACCATTGCAATGACAAAGGAAATGAAAGATATAGAGAAAAAGCTACTTATCCCACTCTCAGGGGTCAAATCCCTTACTTGTGGAGCTGATCCACTAAGTGCTCAACTGGAATCCTAGTGATTAGGGAGGTTAGCTAACTCATCCCTATCATTCATAAAACTGATTAACTTTGACCAAAATTACATTTTTACGTGATGTATCTATCCCTATTAACTATTCACGACATAATTACATTTGAATTTCATAATTACATCAGTAATAATTCATTGATTCCATCCATCAACTGATAAAACTAGAAAATTTTCAAGAAAATAGGAAATTGCAAAGAGCGCAGTGTGCGTGGAAAAAAACACAGTGTGAGCCTTCAAACCAAGTTTTGACTACCTTCGCGATGTCCAAATTGGGCCTAAGATGGATCATTGGAATGACCTTCGAGTCTAATTATCAAATTTTCCTCAAGAGCTGAAAATTGTTGAGTGATCCTCCTCAAAAATTGAATCTCCGAATACTTCTCCAAAAGCGTAGTGAAGGTCTAAAAAAGGATGTAGAAAGGTGATTTTTGAGTGGTTTTCGGCCATTCCCACTTTTGAAAAGCTATGTTTTTGGAGTTTCAATAGTCAAAAATATATGTAGATATCATTTAGAATCCAAATATGCAAACCATTTCTCATTTGGAGGCCTCCACAAAAAGCGTAGTATGGCCCACGATGCGCTTTTTGCAAGGTGACTGTGCCAAATTTCTGGGTTTTATGCAAAACTAGGCCTCAGAGATGGAGTGATATCTTCCTAACCATGAATTTTTTGGAAAAAAATAAGAGAGGTTTTGGTTCTTTTTCATGTCACAAAAGAAACATCCTCCATTGTTCCATGATGCTTCTCTGATTGTCCCTAATCGTGTCTGCAAAAGGTGACTTAAAGAGGAATTTGCACACGCAAAAAAATAGGTAGTGAAGATGTGAATGTATCTCTCATTCTGTAATATCTGTGTAAACATTGAGATAGTTTTTTTTTAGTTTTTTTATCCTAGGAACAATAACCTCCTCCAAATTCTGAAAATTCATCTTTGCTTGGCCACACTATGTTCTGCAAAAATATGACTAAATAGGACATTTCTCAAAAATGTGGCTTCAAAGATTTTTTTCAAATTTCTAAAATTTTCTCTAAATTTCCTCAGAATTTCTTCAGAGATGCCAAATAAGGTGCGTTATGCTATCATGGATGTATCGACAAGTAGGTCCAACTTACCCTTCTCCTTTTGACAAATTAGGGTTTCCTTTGTAGTGTGATTTCAAGTAGGGTTTGTACTGCTCAAGGCCTAGGTTCATGCCTTAAGATTCTCCATCCTTTATTGTACATTTTTTTTCTTCCTCCATGATTTTTCTCTCTTCCTCCATGGCATTTCTCTTTTCATCCATTATGCTCATATTTGTCTTCAAACCATAGAGAAGAAGGGGAAGGGAAAGGGAATAGGATTATAGGGTTAGGGAGTTGGAATAAGTGAGGGAAAATTTTGGGGAGTGTGTAATGGGGTTAGGAAGCTTAGGGAAGTGATGGGGGGTTGAAATTTTTCAATGAAATAGGGTAGGAAATTTGTATTATAGGTAGATATCTAGCTGCAAAGGAAAACACAACTAGGGTGGTAAGGTTTAGGAAATAGGGCTTGGGAATGGAATAAGAGTAAATGTATGGGTAGTGCGGAGTGAGATAGGGTATAGGGAGGTAGATGGGGTCCAAGGGAAAGTAATTAATCTTATAAAATATTAAATAGGGTTTTAATGCTCAAAAAATGACATAAAATGTAAGGGAGGTTATACACCGTGAAATTAACACCACAAGCTGACAGGAGGAGTTATGGAGGTTCCACATAGTTGCAAACAAGTGAAAAAACCTAAACTGAAGCCGATAACCTTTGCAATGAATATTAGGGACCGTGGCTCCCTTCTGCAAAAAGCACAACATACAGATAAAAGGCACAGCGAGCAACTGTGAAAAGTGCAGTGCCTTTGGAATAGGCACAACGTGGCCTCGTGAAAAAACACAACGTGAGATTGCAGACCACTTTTGGAGGCCTTCTCGAACTCCAATTTGAGATCATGATAGATCATTGGAAATATCTCTTTGTTTATATATCATTTGACGCATCAAAAAATCCATTTGGACACTCCACAACAGAGAAAAATACATTTTCCCAAGAGTACTCTAGAATTACAGCAACTCTCCTCTAACAACTCTATATAGGGTGTTTCTTTGGAACACCGAATCCTTTTGAAACCTTGAAATGCAGATTTTAAGAAAATGAAGTACTTATTACATATAGAAAAATAAAATTACATTTTTCTTTGAAATCAAATTTACAAATTAAACTTACTGATGAAACTTATTTATTGGCACTCCTTCATTTACTGTGCTTTTATGCAATTAAATTATGAGTTGGTGACCTTGGAAACCCTAAGACCTAATGGATACTCTGACTGAATGAAATAGTGATGAAAATGTGTTAAATAATGATGGAAACTCACGACTGATGGTACACTCAGCAAAGTGGTGAAATTAGCCAGCAAGTTATAAAATTTCTAAAGGAGTGAGATCAGACCTAAATCTGCACCAAGTGGCCAAATTTTTGCATGATGACCTAATGGAATGACAAAAATTTCAGAATGGTACCCTTAACTTGTCATGAAATATTTTATTTGATCATTGGTGGAAGGATGCAAAAATTGACACTAACACCAGGAAATTGTTACTTCTCCATTTTACTAAGGTAACCTTCTAACACTATTAATTTTTATCCTAATCCACTATCCTAACTATTTAAACTATAGTCTTAATGAAAATATATTTCAAACCTTATATTAATATAAGGATACCCTTATATTAACTACATAGCATATGTCTACACTAACACGTGTAAGGTCCCTCCTTACCCACCATCAATAATATAGAGAAGTAGAGGTCATATTAATCACTAATAATCAATTTTGTTTTTGTAATATTACTAATTAAGTTATCATGTAATCATGTTACTTCATCTATTTCAATATAAGAATATCACATAATAAGTTAGGGATAACTCTCCCTTAAAACAAATTCAAAAACACATTTCCTCTCAAGTTTAAAAGATGATAGCATATTCTCTATGGGTATTAACTTGCCTATAGAAATGTAACTGAGGGAAGAATATGTTTCTCTTCATCAGTAAACCTAATAAATATGACATGTTTATGAAATGGAATCACAAAATATTGACCCAACAACATTTCCAAATTCATGAATTAAAATTCCCAATCCCAATTATTAAGCCAATGCTTCAATCATGAGAATTACATAATGAATGGTGCAACAAAAGAAATGCTACCAAGTCAGAAGAATATTATTATTCCAAATGTTCCAAATAGAACAATGGACCTGCCTAAATTTGGCACAAGTAATTATTTTCTATAGACATTGAAGCATGATAATGCACCCATGCATACATGCAGCTTAGATGAAACTTATTATGATCATTTGCATAAAATCATACAAAATTAGGCACTGTAAAATTTTCTCCAGCAACAAGCCATTTTTTTATGAAATCTCTAGATAATAGAAGAAACAATTGTCTTATTCTCTATTCACACTTCAGAAAATTATTTGATTCATTTTCATATTCATACCAAAAACTTGTAGACATAGGAAGTTAACCCACTAAATAGTCTATTTATAATTTCTAGTACATAAAAGCGATAGTAAGTAAGACTTTTACACTAACAATTTATATGAACGAAAGCTACATCGATTCAGGATTTTTGAAAAACATTTTTCAAACATGCAATCTACAGTGATTGAGGCCTTATAACAAACAGTTTGCAAGCATGCAATCAAAAGCCACTGAGGCATTTTTTCAAACACTTGGCATCAATGTATTTCATATTCTTATTCAACATATTTATCTCATATAATTAAGAAATTGAACATTTAAATGTTCGCATCTTAAAATAGGGACTAAATAATCTTAGTCTTTCATCATGGACTCAACAACAAACACATATAACTAACAACAATGATCTGTAAAATCGCCCAGATTTATGATTTGGGTTCTGAAAAGTATATTTTTTTGGTATCAAAGCAGGGGTTAAATGTCCATTTGGCACAAATACCCCCTGATGTTGGGATGAATCACATTCAAAACACCCAGGAATGTGATTCTTAAAACAATTTTTTTTTATATCCTTAATGTTTCATTTACAACTTTTGTCAAACACATGGAATGAAAACTTTCAACTACAAATCTACATGAGGAAAAACAACCCAGATTTATGCTACTAACACATGCTCATTGAACTCGCACATTTATAAATCCACCGTATGGGTACTTGAAACCTTTTCTCAACCCACAAGCTAATTCATTTGACATGATTTGACAAGCTTATTCCACCCACTGCTACAATTTGACAAACACATGGAAACCCTAAATGCTACAGTCGTTAAGGCTTTCTGTCAAAATTCTGATAGTACTATTACAAAATCTTGAATAAAAAAACATTGAATTATTGATAAGAGTATGAAACATAAGCCATATCTGAATCTTACGTCAAACTTACCTCGATCATTTGATCTTCCAAACCATATTTTATTTGCCATTATTTTTGCATTTTCTTTGAAGGGTTGACTTTGTAATTCCTCTAGGTATATTTTGGGTACATGTCCTTTTCTTACTTCTCATATAAGCTATAAGTTAGCACTTATTCATGCATAAATAAATTGATAGCATTACTGATTCACGAATTTTTTCAAACACTTTGCAAAATATCTTGAAACCCTTTCTAAAACATGCATCTAATTATTTGAAGCAAAACCGTAAATCGTGAAACACTTACCCAAGTCCTTTGGAACTTATTTATTGCAATTACCTTCAACAATATTTGGCTTTCCTTTCTCAAATGTTACAATAACAAGATTATTACCATAAACTACACCAATAATAACTCCAATATTGAGATCTAAACATCCATACATATAGACTAATATAGTATTCATTTTTAACTAGTCAATAATATTCTAGATAGCATAAGCCTAAATGAAAATTAGAAGCTTACAAAAATTTATTTTCTACTTTTTATTTTATGCTAGAGCTATACTATAATTTTAGGACATTGGAAATTATACCTGAAGAGATATTCAGCTCCAATCATTGAGAATATGAACCACCTTTGATCCCTTAACCAACTCATTTGAACCATCCAGTTTCCCACCCAACCATATCGAAGGAGAACTCCTCCCCTTGGAACGTCTGAACTATAAGAGCCCACAAAAAATACCAAAATATAGTAGTAGAGAGATATCCAAGGCAAGTTGAGGAAGATAATTTTCACTTCCTCCTAATACCACTCAGGGTCAACTCCACCATGTAGAGCTACTTAGTAATTTAGTTTAAGAATTTAAAATTAATTTCGAAAGAAATTTCCTACTCTCCAAGTCTCTCCCACTCATAATATTTTTGAAATCTCTCCAACTCTTTGTATCACAATGCACCCACCCTCACATGAGAATACATGAGACACATATATAGGAGGAGCAAAAAATTCTTGTCGTAGAAGAGGAGTAATATGCATGCTTTGTATTCCATTTATAGGAGTGTAACACATGCCATTAAGGAGAGGTTTGCATGCATTAGTTAAGGAAAGTGTAGCATATGCATTAACGAGAGTGTAAGAGGAATGTTTGATGACATGTCTTTAATGAATGTAAGATGAATATGTCATTCTTTGGTGAGTGCATAAAAGAAAGTGTAATGTATTATTAAAAGAGAGACAAAGTTACATATATCCATGAGTATCATCAAGGAGAGTGGTATCAAGTGATTGAGGAGATATAATTACCTTTTAATAATAATATAATAGTGTCATAAAATATTACAAGAATATTAATAATATTAATAATATTGAGGATTAAGTCGGAACTATTACGGTTGATCAATGATAATTTAAGGGTTTTTCCTTCAAGTATACTTGATTACCCATTGATTGGAGGTGATTTAATATTTTTTGAAAGTCATACTTGATATGCTAGATATGACTTTCTATTTTTAGAAAGTGACTCCAAAATTGTTGGAAATGAGATTTTATTAAGGAAATTCATCCCCGAGCTGCCCATGAGTGGTAATTTTCTTCCAGAGAATATGGATTCCACACCCCTATTACATGCATATCTACACCTTAGTAGATTGAGGAATCTTTTACCTGATCTACTCTAAAGATGCAAGATTCCACACCTTGATATTTTTAAACATTCAGGACTCTGCACCCTAAACATTTCATTATAGATCGAAGACTCCATGTCTTTATCTTGCATGGATTTAGGTCTCCGCACCCTAATCCTTTTATTATATATCCAATACTCCAGGTCTTTATGTTTCATGGATTTAGGACTCCATGCCCTAATTCCCATGTCTTCTCATCTATTATTCTTTGAAACTCCATGATTCACCTTAAGGTATTGATTGTGAGCTCAGACCCATCTGATGGTTTTTTGGTAAGGTCTTCTTCCAATACCTACACACATCACAATCTCAAATATCAAAGAAATAAAATGAATTTCATAATTAACTTATTTCACATTTTACCAAAGACTGTGCATGACTTCCATAGTGATTTTGGTTTTGAAGAAATGACTTCGGTAGTAATTTAAAACTTGAGCATCCTTTTTGGAAATGACCAAGTCCCCTGTGACATCATTCTTAGCATGATATTAAGCACATATTATCATACAAATACTCTATCATCCATAAATCATAATTAACCATATGTTCCACATAACTATGATCATCCATGGATCTATGTTTCCAAATCCTAGATCACCATCCATGTCATACGCCTATGCGAAAACTAGGCTACCAGAGAGAAAACATAGCTAAAATGTTCTTAACCAAAATCAGTTCTTATACACAAAACCATCGATATTATAATAAGCACACGACAACCAAGTGACCCAAAAAAGGTCTATAGAATATAATCATGTAGTTAAGTCTATCATGCATAATATTATATCATTATCTAAAAATCACCCTCTCTAAGTGTCATCAAAGTTATCTCGCCAAGAAGGGACACTACATAGAGCCCCTCTTCGGTTAAACTTGGCCTGAATTTTTTCCTATAGTGACAAGATACTTATTTATTTTTTATTCTCCTATCAATAATTTTTAAACCGTATGTATATCTATTCGATATATTTTTCTTCATGCCTATCTATAGTTTAATGTTTTGTAAATTGGGAGAAACTCCATGAAAACTGAAACATACCATTCTTAATGAAGTAGAAAATATATCCGTGCTATATTAGGCATGTTTTGATATAAAATACCAAATATTTCTATAACAAAACCAGCCATACAATTTATAGTATCATATCAAAATACTATTTTATGTAATTGATATGACATCTACTTAGGTTATCTATAGTAATTTGATATTTTACATGTTTTTCTTTCTCATAGTCTATATGAATCCTACATGCGTCATCTACTTGGTTCTGTAGTATTTTGAGCTGTAGAAGCTATAAATAGATCACACATTGGTTGTATAAACAACAATGATGGTCCATCCCATATCACAATCAAATTTTCATACAATAAGCATAAAATCATCCGCATACAATTGTGAGTGAAATTTTTCAACAACACATGATGTCATATATAGAACCCACTCTTACATCCCACTTTATTTACATCTTCTCAATCCAAGTTTCTCCTTTTCATTCCATAAGACATCCTTGCAATAAAAATCTCTAGGATCTACCTTTATTTTTTTCTAAACATTTACTCTTTAGAAAAAATCACAATTTGAGGTTCAAGACACCATTTTTTTTTAATAAACTAACAAGCCAATTTTTAATATAGTCCTCATTAACCCACTTATGCATTATATACCATTCCTTTATTTTCCATAATATTAATTATTATTCACTTCTCTAACTTGAGAATCAATTATGAATTAATATGTTAGAAGATCTTCATTCCGAAAGAAAATTAATGATATCGTTTTGAAAGTGGCTTGTAATCAAGAACAACTCTCACAATTCTACAAATACAATATCTATATTATTTAATCTACCTTGATAACTATAAGTCAATTTGTTTTCCAACTATGAAATCACTCATGATTTCTATTCAGTAATTATATAATTCATTTGGTTTCATGTCTTATTCCTTACTATTAATATGTACGCAACAACAAGCAATGAAAACCATACATTTCTCAAAATGTGATGAATCTTGTTGAATCTAAATAATATTTAGACAATCACAAGGGGAATTTCTAGACTAAAGTTAAACCCTTGAGAATTACCACCCTCTCAAATTATTAGAAAAGTTTGCAGGACTAATAAATACTCATACAAGTATACATCCCAACACAGAATTCCTAAATCCAACAATATCCTCCATTCCACATAAAATACAATCATATTAGGCTTCTAAATCATGAAATAATTCCAATTCATCAAAACGTGATCTCACTCTCCTTCAATTTCTCCCTCAAAAAATATCACAAGCACATTTTCTTGTAAAACTAGAACTTAACTTCCACCATATTAAAAATATATGAAACCATGTATGCACTCCACCTATCTTCCTCATCGATTGACAATCAATCCATTCACATGCTTGGGTTTAACCCCAACTTTCTCAAGCACATCCTTTCCTGGAATGTCTTTAAGCATTTTAACATATTGATAATAACTTGTCTTAAAAAAAGTATAAAGGAATATAAGAAAGAGTTATTTTTCTTTCATGAGTTTCTAAATGACATAATAATAAGAATATAATCTATGCAATCGATATGCTTCCAAGTCAAGATATAAAACAACTCAACATGCATGAAAAATCAACATTCATGCATCATCAACCTACAAGTAAGCATGTTGGACCATTAGGCCCTAGTTTTTTAACTTGGATCTGATACCATATGTAAGGTCCCTCCTTACCCACCATCAATAATATAGAGAATTAGAGGTCACATTAATCACTAATACTCAGTTTGTTTTTTTTTTTAACATTACTAACTAAGTTATCATGCAATCATGTTCCTTCATTTATTTCAATATAAGAATATCACATAAGAAGTTAGGGATAACTCTCCATTAAAACCAATTACAAAGCACATTTCCTCTCCAGTTTAAAAGATGACAACATGTGTTCTTCTCATACTTCTAGATGAGCTCTAAGTAAGATTGGAAATAAATTCCACCATAATTCCATGTGCGAACAGTAAGCTAGGTAAACCTATTTGATTTCCTATATTTGGCTAAATAAGCTCCACTTATTGACCATTGTTATAATAACCACAAAAGTATAATGCTTCTATTATAAATATCACATATAAGTGTATGGGTATTAACCCGCCTATAGAAAGGTAACTGAGGGAAGAACATGCTTCTCTTCAACAATAAATCTAATAAATATGACATGTTTATGAAATGGAATCACAAAATATATTGACCCAATCCCAATCCCACCATTAAGTCAATGCTTCAATCATGAGAATTGGATAATGAATGTTGCGCAAGAAAAACTATTGTTACCAATTCAAGAATATTTGTTGTGTAACCAGCTCCAAAAAGAGAAGAAAAGAGATATCAACGCCTTAGAAATGAGCCTCTTTGAGGGGGCAACCTCCAATACATTACATAGATGAACAATTCTTGGATGATACAATTTACAAAACCTCCTTTCTATATATAGGAGTCCATGGGGCCATAATGTAATCCTAGTGGGCCACAATGTAATCCTAGCCGACCTAACAATAATAATTTAAGGGCACAATAATAACAATATGGGGGATATAAGGGTACAATAATAACAATAAGGGGGTTACACTAACAACAATAAGGGACTATACTAGTAATATAGGGACCTAACATGCCCCTCTTCTTCAAAAAAGTGTTGTCCTCAACACTTGAGTAGCTCTGGGTGCTTCTGTATAAAATTCTCATCCTCCCATGTAGAATCTTCAGTGGGTAAGTTCTTCCACTTGATGAGATACTCTGAAATTGATCGATTCCGTAGCTGTCGAGTTCTTGTTTCCGTGACTGCTTCAGGTTCCAATATGATTTTTCCTTCCTCATCAAGTTCTGGCAATATTGTTTGAACTGGAAGATTTTCACCTATAACCTTATTTAAGCATGAAACATGGAAAAATGGATGTACTCGCGAAGAAGCAGGAAGCTCCAATTTGTATGCCATAGTACCAATCTTTTGCAACACCTTGTAAGGACCATAGTACTTTGGCGATAATTTATTATCCTTCTTAGCTTGCTTGGGGGACATTTGTTTATATGGTTGTAGCCGTAAAAATACCCAATCTCCTACATCAAAACTTCTCTCGCTGCGATGTTGATCTGCCTGTTGTTTCATTCGATTTTGTGCCAAATTCAGGTTATCCTTTAAGAGTTGGAGAACTTCTTGCTGATGCTCGATGTGATCTTCCACCGCTTGAACCTTCGAATTTTCCCTTAAATATGATGTGATGGATGGTGGATGATATCCATAAAGTGCCATAAATGGGGTCATTTTTGCTGCAGTATGGAAGGAAGTGTTATACCACCATTCAGCAAGAGGTAACCACTTGACCATTGTGTTTGTTTATCAGATACAAAACAACGAAGATATCCTTCCAAACATTTATTTACGATCTCAGTTTGACCATCAGATTGAGGATGATAAGATGAGCTATGAGCTAATTGAGTACCCAAACAAGAAAATAACTCCGTCCAAAAATTTCCATCAAAAATGGGATCTCTGTCGCTCACAATAACCCTTGGGCTTCCATGTAGTTTTTGAATTCTATCCATAAATGTAGTAGCAACTGTACTTGCTTTAAATGGATGAGATAATGCACAAAAGTGTGCATACTTGGTAAGTCTATCAACTACCACCATGATGACATTCTTTCCTTCAGACTTAGGTAAACCCATGATAAAATCCATTGAAATCTCCTCCCAACGCTGACTTGGAATGGATAAAGGTTGTAGAAGTCCCGGGGTCTTAATTGTCTCCACTTTATTCTGCTGGCAAACCAAACATTCCGCCACAAACTTTTGAATATCGGATTTAAGGCCATCCCAAAAAAAATCTTTCTTCACCCTGTGGTAAGTTTTTAAAAATCCTGAGTGTCCTCCTAAAGGAGAAGTGTGCAATTCCAGAAGAATCTTTTGTTTCAGTTGGGAATTCTTACAAAGATATAAGCGATCTTTGTACCATAAGGAATCATTTTTTCCAACTAAATGTATCAGATGTACTAGGATCTTGCTGCAACTTTTGAATGAGTGTCCATACATCTTTGTCCTTCTTCCATTCATCTCTTGCTTCGCTTATCCAATCTGGTTGGATAATAGAAATGGCACAAAGCAATGCTTCCACCTCTTCATTCTTTCTTGAGAGTGCATCTGCAACAACATTAAGATTTCCTTTTTTGTAGATTATTTCAAAGTCATAACCCAACATCTTTGTGACCCATTTTTGCTGTTCTTCTGACGATAGTCTTTGTTCCAAAAAGTGTTTAAGACTATCATGATCAGTTTTTACCTTGAAGTGTCTTCCCATTAGGTGAGTTCGCCATTTCTTTAGTGCATGTAGTATTGCTAACATTTCCTTCTCATAAATAGGTTTCTGTAAATACTTTCCTTTGATTGGACGACTTTCAAAAGCAATGGGTCTTCCTTCCTGCATTAAAACCACACCAATTCCATTTTTTGAGGCATCACATTCCACAATAAAGGTTTTTGTGAAGTCTGGCGTAGCTAAGACCGGTGCTAGGCACATTGCCTCTTTAAGACGTTCAAAGGCCTTAGTTGCTTCAGGAGTCCATGAAAATGCACCTTTCTTCAATAATGTTGTTAGAGGTGCTGCTATTCTCCCATAATTCTTAACAAACTTGCGATAATACCCTGTTAACCCGAGAAATCCTGACCCATTTTTGCTGCTCCTCTGACGATAGCCTTTGTTCCAAAAAGTGTTTAAGACTATCATGATCAGTTTTTACCTTGAAGTGTCTTCCCATTAGGTAAGTTCGCCATTTCTTTAGTGCATGCGGTATTGCTAACATTTCCTTCTCATAAATAGGTTTCTGTAAATACTTTCCTTTGATTGGACGACTTTCAAAAGCAATGGGTCTTCCTTCCTGCATTAAAACTGCACCAATTCCATTTCCTGAGGCAACACATTCCACAATAAAGGTTTTTGTGAAGTCTGGTGTAGCTAAGACCGGTGCTAGGCACATTGCCTCTTTAAGACGTTCAAAGGCCTTAGTTGCTTCAGGAGTCCATGAAAATGCATCTTTCTTCAATAATGTTGTTAGAGGTGTTGCTATTCTCTCATAATTCTTAACAAACTTGTGATAATAGCCTGTTAACCCGAGAAATCCTCACAACTTCTTTATGGTTGTCGGGACTTTCCATTCCTTAATGGCTTTAATTTTGTTAGGGTCTACTTTAACACCCTCGTGAGATACAATATGACCCAGATATTCCACCTCTTGTACTCCAAAGAAAAATTTGGATGTTTTTTCATATAATTGTTTCTCCTGCAATAGTTTGAGCACCTTGTCAACATGTTCAACATGATCCTTCCAAGACCTGCTGTAGATTAGTATATCGTCAAAAAATACTAGCACAAATTTTCTAAGGAAGGGTTTGAAAATGGAATTCATCAACCCTTGAAATGTAGAAGGTGCATTGGTAAGGCCAAAGGCATGACCAAAAATTCATAATGACCCTCATGAGTTCGAAATGTTGTTTTTGGAATATCTTCAGTCTTCATTCTAATTTGATGATATCCTGAACGAAGATCCAACTTGGTAAAATAAATTGCTCGATGTAATTCATCTTATAATTCATCAATCACAGGAATGGGAAATTTATCTTCAATGGTGAGCTTATTGAGCTCCCTATAATCCGGACACATTCGCCATGATCCATCCTTCTTGTGTACCAATACTACGGGAGCAGAGAAAGAACTTTGACTAGGTTGAATTATACCCGCCTCTAACATTTCTGCAATCATACGTTCAATTTCGCTCTTTTGGAAGCAAGGATATCTATAAGGCCTGATGTTTGGAGGAACACTTCCTGGAATCAAATGAATAGCATGATCATGATCACGAATAGGTGGGAGTCCTTTGGGAGTTTCAAATACCTTGGAATGATTGTCCAAGACTTGTTGGAGATC